>JZLH01S0518317.1:32866-49503 GCA_001188425.1 Eucidaris tribuloides
GGAGAATAATAAAAAATAATTATGGTAATAATGATAAGCAAAAACTGACAAAGGTCACACAAACCTCACCCTATAATTAGTAGATGTGCTATCGAATTTCCTGTTTGATATTAGCACACTAATTACTAGAAATGCTATCAAATTTCCTGTTGATACGAGTATGTCCTCGAGACATTTTAGTAATAACCACACAATTATAGTAATACTAATATTTGCATTACATATTGCATTCATTGTTTATTTCTGCCCCTAAACATGCAATTACCTTTAACAGCTAAAGGCCTTACAGTATCTCATGGCAGAAAAGTGGTGGCGACTGTCGGCACAAGTATAATGCAACTGGGCGGCACCCCCACCCCCACAAAAAAAAAACTTATTAAAAATAAAGTAACACTGATCACAACGGTTATATTTATTATATATATATATACAGGGTGGCCCAGAAAGAATGCTACACCTGCGATCGCTATTTTCTTCCACATCATCTGCAATATGTGATTGGTTTTTGTTTCAGTGGTTAGAACAACCTTTTTCCAACAATATGATACCATGATCATTGATTTCGAGTTATTCGTTTGGATCCTGCGGCCGTTTTTCCGAGGCAACTTCGTTTCCAAATGTGCCAATTTTTCGTCAGCGGTGGTCATCGGAACACCGAAATATTCTCGTGTCTCAGCATGCCAAAGCAAACAAACCGCGATGACAAAGGGAGATGTAGCTCACATTGTCTTCCTTATCAAAGCGAGGGCATTCCTGCGCCTTGTCTCAACGGAGCTTATTCTAGGCACGCCGTAACGCGAGAATATTTCGGTGTTCTGATGATCGCTGGAGTTGAAAAAAAAGCAAATTTAGAAAATTACATTGCCTCAGAAAAATAGCCCTAAGATCCAAACACCTTAATCAAAATCAATGATCATGGTATTATTTTGTTGGAAAAAGAATTCTTATCATATATATATAATATATATATTATAACTTTACAGATGGTGTCCCAGAAAAAAGGAAACCGAGATTGATGAACATATTTCAATATCTTAAAAACAAGTATGAAAAATAAGTATATACATGGTTGGAAAGCATATTTTCTCCTCTTTAATTTGATACCGGTCACGGAGATTCCCATTCACGCATGGCTGAGCAAAGACAATAAGAAGGGACACAGGTATAAAATCATTTGCACGAGCAAATTTTGAAATTCAAACTTTCATGCTTGAATGTATTCTGAGTATTTTCGACAATTGAAAGCCCATTGAAAAGCTGATTTTATTCTTCTCATTATGATACCACATTTGTTGAAAATTAGCGTTGCCATCAATGAGAAAAGACAATTTGGAATGATGCTTGCTTTCAGAAATGTTCCAAAATGCCTTCATTAACAGTTTTCTGAATTGGTAGCCAGCAAGCAATAAAATTACCCTGCGAACATGATCGGAGTCTATTGTTTGTGTCCGAGCAAGATATTATGTGAAGTCACGCCTGCGTGAACCTTATTGTTATGCTCGCCTCTCGTTCTCAAAATTTATTCATTTAAAAAATCACGCTAAAACAGGCATGTTTTAATTTTACTGTTCTCGGCAACATAGTTCATTTTTTACGCCCGAGGTGTCATATGAAAGAGAAAATTCTGAATTTTTACGTCATGCTTTTATTTTCAAAATCAATTACATTTTTAACCATGGAAATGGACTCAAAGATAGAATATGCGCGTGCAAATGAAAATTTTGGTGCACCGATATCCATTGTTTTAGTGCAATTATGCGAGAACGATTGATAAAAAGTTTGTGTATCAAATGAAAGAAGAGGAACAGAGCTTTACAATCATACCTAATTTATAGAAGAAACTTATTCATTATGATAGAATATTTTTGCGATGAAATCCGGTTTCCTTTTTTTCTGGACACACTGTATATTTATTAATATATATATAATTATATTATTATCTATTTATATAAATTATATATATATCTTATTATATATATCATATATATATCTTATTATATATATAATATTTTACAGTACGCGCGAAATGAAAGTAAGTTGCAGCATATGAAGTTGGACTTTAAAGGCCCACTGTCATGAGAGATTGGAAAAGGTTCCTCTTTTGACTCTAATTTTAAAATTTGTGCACTAATGCTACCCATAATGCAACGGAAAAATCCTGGTGGTGTGGTAAAATAGAACATTTGTTTTCCTCCTGCTATCTGTAGACCATGGCACTGCAACAGTCCATAATTCGTGAGTATGTGCCTGTATCTAAAGACTAGTTCTCATCCTGTCGGTGGTTGAGTTGATCCTTGATAGTGGGCTTTTTTGAATTGGCTGTCGGTCGCTCGTGCTCCGCCGAGAAGTATATAAATATTACTTTTCTTCTTCGTAAAAAGTACATATCCTTTTTAAAAGCAAATAATCACCTTTTGGTTTCAGGCGATGGGACAAAATATCACTTCCGCCATCTTTCCGAAAGACACCTACATCCAGATCGCCTCAAAAGTGACAGTACTTTGTCCCATCACCTTCACCTACACTGACAATGTGATATATGTGCCTATTAAGACGAGATTATCACCATTGATTCAATGTATCTTCCAACAGCGGATCTCAAACAAATATATATCATCCAACAAGGTTGTATGTAAAAACTCCATTGGCATATTTAAAAGAAAACAAAATCTTATTTATTGCAACCAAACGAATTTTATATATCACGAATTACCAGTTTTACATGACCCTTTAATTGTCTATCAATAGTAACACATGCAAAGTGTATGCCAATATTTTTTACAGTGGTACGAAGAGGTTAACGTTGGTCACATGTAACTTCTTTTTGGTAATCAACATTCATTTTTATACGCGTTATTCATATAGTATTAGTTTCATTACCACCGAAATTTGAGCATCCGAGACTTTACAATCAATTCAGTTTTATCACCATTTCAATCTAGCCATTGTGTCTCGTTCATACCGTGCCAGTATTAGACTTTCACTCGTAAACGAAGAAACGAATATAAAATGCACCATAGCATTGTCACGTGATAAAACCATAGAATTCTCATTAAAAAGTGGCTGACGGCTTCAGCAGCAGCGAAAGTGCAATCACACAAATCGACAATGACGTATACGCCCCTTTTTGCTTATTCACTCCGCTTAATATACATATACGAGATAATTATTACGCTATGCGGTATAGCAATGACTATTGACCGCTTCCATCATTGAATCCCTTTGGGTCTGTTATGCGGATTATTTCCCTGTATTTAAAAGGTCGCAAGGCTTTTAATTATACGTCTTTTCGAAAAAAAAATGGGTTTCATACGTTGCTGTAGCCTTTTGATTGTTATGCAGTTTAAACCCTTTGGAGACGATTTGATTTCACTATAAGACGCATTTTCCATAGACCTTAAGACGAGTTAACTCGTACTTAGTCTCCAACGAGTTTAAATGAAATTGGTCTAGATCGTAAACTATCACACACGCATGTAAACACATACACATACACGTATTAATACACACAAACACAGCAAAACACAAATTTATACATGTAAACATACATTGCTCATATTATTATGCGTTTTAATGTAGTTTGTGTTTTATGTGTGCTTATGTCTCAGATTGTCACCTTTTATTGTGATTGTGGCTATATTTTATATAAAACCCTACAAATTGTGTATGTGTGTGCGATGGTGTGTGTGTGTGTTGTATGTGGTGTGTGTGTGTGTGTGTGTGTGTGTGTGTGTGTGTGTGTGTGTGTGTGTATGTGTGTGAGTGCGTGTGTGTGTGTGTGTGTGTGTTATGTTTGTGTCTTTATATGTATGGGTGTTTCCCTGACACACACAAAGACACCCACACGTACACACACATATATACACCCCACTCACACACACACGCACACAACACACAAGACACACACATACACACCATCAGACACACATGAAAGTACCTCAGATATTTAAACACCATTGTATTGCCAATACTGTAATTAGAAGCGTGATTCGTGGAGTAAAAATAAGGGATTTGGCTGCCGAGCGGCAATTAACGAAAAAAAAAGAAAGAAAGAAGAAAAAAAAAAACAATGCTACAAATACTCATGAGATTCAGATTCTATCTAATTGAGAAGACCGACCACAAAGTGATCTCAGCTCCGGAAAAAAACAATGATCAATGGTTGACCAACCCAACCGTTGTTTTCCACTTCTAGGTGAATTTCCCGTGGGTGGGGGAGGAGATAATAGAAACTGACATATATAATATTTCCCATAGTGCATCTGAGAAAAATGTACTTTAACAGCGTCGTGGTTTTAAGTCTGTAGAGATTCTAAGATTCCAGGCCAGATTCAGAATAATGTAACATCAATTTGTCGTTGTTTCAAATTTTCACTCCTTTTTTTTCTCTTGTTACATTTTAGATGAACCAATGAGGGCTAGTTTACTTGAAAGATTACAATGTGATCTGTTAAAGCCACAGGCTAACAATGACCACAATTAAAAAAAAATGTGAGCTACATTATCCTCCAAGCTGTAAATGTGTTTTATAATATCTAAAAATGAAGCCCTGAAAAAAAAAATATATTTCAAAATGATGATTTAGTGCTTTCAAAAAGTGAAAATTTACAAGCACTCAAGTTGAACGGATTCACCTACCCATTTCCTCCCATGGACTTACTGTGTGTAGATCTAGGCTATCCTCCACCGGAGTGCAAATTGTTTATTCATGTATATTTTCCCAGTGGCAGCATAACTTTTCAAACTTTTGTTTTCTAAGGCGTTTATTTGTTTATTTAAACACTACTTTGTAGCTCAGATATCAAAGTTTGACTTTTTTTATTGAAGCTCGACCACAGTCATTGTGTTATCTCATTAAAAGGTGCACAATCGAGTCAGAAGAATGAAATATCACCCTATTCGGTTCATCCACTAAAAAACTATTAAATATATTAGATATTCCCCTTCCCCCCCCCAAAAAAAAAGCAAGGTGAACAATCTAGAGTTACGTAATAAAAGCAATGCATTTCCCTTCTTGTATGCTGTATGCCCAACGTTCTCTTGGCGCCCACATAAAGTTAAGAAATTGTATTTTAATACTGTGCTTTATGCGTTGTGTCTGGAGAACAATTTTTGTTTTTGTTTTTGTTTAAGTGAATAATTGTGGTATCTATGCTACAATAATTGAGGCACCTAGTCAAAGATATTAACCATCCTGACGATTTCTGACGTCACTCTACTACACATCAGGCCGAGTATAATTTTGTGTGTAAAGCTCCACTCCTATCTCTTGAATGCATCAGACACATCATTAAATGTTTGATATGGGAATGATAATTCAAATGACATTAAAGGTATTGGCTAACATTTACCACAGTTAAAAAAATCTGAGCCGCATGATTCCCCATACTATACCAGTGTCTTCGATGAGGTCTAAAAATGAAGCCCTGAAAAAATTGTATTTCAAATTGATTATTTAGTGCTTTAAAAAAGTGAAAATCGTAAGTTGGCCAGATTCACTTGCCCATTTCCTCCCATAGACTTACTGTGTGTACACCTAGGTTAATAAAACTCGCCCCGAGTTTTATTGTTTATTCATGTATAACTTGCCATTGGCAGTGTAACTTTCCAAACTTTTGTATTCTAGGATGTTTATTTGTCCATTTGAACACTACTATGTAGCTCAGATATCAAAGTTTGACAATTTTTTTAAATTGAAGCTCCACAATGTTAGCCTATCACTTTAAGCATACGCCCACGTAGATGACTGCGCTTTTTCGCACATTAGAGTAGTTTTTTGTCAAGTGATCTGGTAAAATTCGCTAACAGATTATAAACAGAATGTTAATATTTACCTACATGTACAATGTACGTAATATTGAATACAATGTAACAGTAGCAGAAGTTTCATGACCTTTTTTGCAGAATTTTTATTACAGCAGAACTGATAAATAGACGCGTCATTTTGTTGAAAATGCATTTTAGAAAATGAAGATAATGTAATAGTAGCAGATATTTTACGTCCCTTTTGCCATTTTTTTTATCACAGCAGAACTGATAAATGGACTAGCGTTGTTTTACTAAAAATGCATTTTAGAAAATGGAGATAATCATCTTAACACTTTTCACAGAGTGACTTTCACTTCTACTATTATTACCAAACAGATACGTGTAGACCATTTGAAATTTGATTGATATCGTACGGTATTGTCATTTTTTATTTTTCATTAGCTGACGGCAGGGAAAAAATGAATCAAGAGTTATATATTATACGAAGCCTTGAAATTCGCTCCGGGTACTTACAGACATAAAAAACGACAACAAAAATCATTGATAACGAATCTATTAGTAAACCTAGGCAGTATGCAGGAAGCAGCCACACAAAATACGACTGAACGAGAACTCCATCAAAAGCCTTTCTCAATGCCATAGATTAGCTGTTTCCATGGTGATGTAAGGCTATTATACTGGAGGTAGAGGCTGGTAAAATTACTGAAAACCCTCTCCCAGCTACCAGACGAATATATATATTGCATTATTTTGTTGCGTAGTTTGTTTCTTTATGCTCTGCGAGTGTCTGTGTCAGCTCGTGGGTTGAGAGCTGCTTTTTTTTTTGCAGCCATAACTATTTCATTGTTATAATGTGATATAATTATCAAGTGTGACTGTGTGTGTGTGTGTGTGTGTGTGTGTGTGTGTGTGTGTCATGATATTGTACGGTATATACCAACACTGATATGCATGTATATATATAACTATATGTACGCGCGCACACACACACACACACACACACACACACACACACACACACACACACACACACACACACACACACACACACACACACACACACACACACACACACACACACACACACACACACACACACACACACACACACACACACACACACACACACACATATACTTCAAAAAAGGAGTTGAATAAATAACGTCGTAAAATAAGAAAATGGCATCTGATGACGAGTGTGACCACTGTTCATTTTTATGGGTATGCCCGATTATTTTTTCCTTATTTACAACGTTATTTAATCAACTCCTTTTTTTCTTCTCATTACGCCAAAGCATTATTCTTTTATATATAAATACACATACAAACATAAATATTCGGTGACAGATTGTTTATGATCCAACTTCATTATTATATCGCCTAATGTTAACATACCCATGTGATATATCTTTTAATGTTGATAAACTCATTGATCTGCGTTGTTGTTTAGTCTCCTATACTTTGTCCATCAACTGTGCTGGGTAAATTTGACAGACAGCGTATGCGGGTAATTTCCGATTTTCTCCTATTTGTATTTTGTCCGGTCAAGGTCAAGGGTAGTGCATAATTATGTAAATTGAGTGATGCAGTTAAACTGAAATGTTAAATGACAGCGATGCGATATTTCGTTCCAATTACTTGTATAAGCCTTGAAACACTGCGCTAATTTGAGATTTGTGTGTTTTTTATGTAGGTAAAACTAGAACCAATTCTAAATGAACTTGTAAAATGAAATAAAACAGAACACAACCGAACTGATTTTTTGTTATTATGTTTGCTCAAATCTTTGAATATTTTTCGTTATTATTTTATGTATAAAATTGATGCTTTTATTGTAATTTTTATTGTATATACTCACGGCCACAATGTAAATCAGTGTTTGTACTGTTTGGGTTTTTAACCATGTCGAAATGAAATTTATCTATATATTTATTTATTCATCTATCTATCTATCTATCTATCTATCTATCTATCTATCTATCTATCTATCTATCTATCTTTCTATCTAATCTATCTATTACTGTAATTTTATTGTATATACTCACGGGCCCCATATAAATCAGTATTTATAACTGTTGGGTTTTAACCGTATCTATCTATCTATCTATCTATCTATCTATCTATCTATCTATCTATCTATCTATCTATCTATCTATCTATCTATCTTTCTTTCTTTCTATTTATCTTATTCGCCGTTTTGCCTTGCTTTCTTGTGATTTATAGGTAATATTACACAGTCCAACAGAATGAAAATTACAGTAGTTGTTATAATATCGATTGTTTCATGTGCGTACAACAAAAATGGCCTGAATTCTATATCTGCAACAATATATTCGAATATAATCTACACAATGTGAACTCATTAAAGTTTGAATGGATTTGATAGTGAGATGCGTATATTATGAAAAATGCAGCTGCATCACAAAATTGCCTAGTCATTAGTATCCATTCAATGCACTTCTGATTTGCGATTGAAGGCGTATATCTTGTGTGAAGCCGTAGCACTTTTGGCATGTTGATTAGCATAAGCCTATTGTTTTTGAAATAAATTCAACTCACAAAACCTAAGCCACATAAAACTAATGCGTTTTACCAAAAACAAAAAAAAAACTACGCGAATTAGAATTCCAATGTCTCAAACCATCGAGCAGAAATACACGTCAACACAGCCAATAAATCATGCCAAACGTGCACAATGAATACACATTTACACAAAGTGGGAAAATGTCAAAAAATAACCACTAATCCCTTTAACATTTTAAGTACGGACAAGTTGAATGATCCCACAAATCAAGTTTTTTTTTGAAGTGCTTTGTTTTAAAATGCAATGTGCGCAATTAATTGTATGTGCAGTGTGACGTGATTAGGCCTACATCCAGAAATGCTACATTTTCCCCATCGGGCGGTACTTTATGAATTCACATGTCACAATAAGGTTTTCAGCGAAACGATTAAATCACAAGTAGGCGTTTCCTCGTAACTGCAATCAAATAAAATGCTCCAAAAACCGAAACCTATATAGGGTTGTGTTTTTTTGTCTTTAAATATATTGCAACTGATGAAATACATGCAATTGAATTATAACTCTTCTCCTCTCTCATTGTCCTGAACAATAATTGTTTGTTTCTAATAATCGCTAAACAATAATAGCTTTAATACGGCAAAAGAATTGAGCCCTCAAAGATTTTCAAGATGTTTTTTTTTTTCTCATAGAAAGTTCACATTTGGTTTCCATTTAGTTATGTATTTTCAAATACAAATAAAATATAATAATTCGATACAAAAATATATCTATACAATGTTACAAAACTGTATACATATTGAGATACAAAAGTAAATATTGCTATGATACGAAAGCATACTCTTTCACATTTGAAACTTGAAAAATGCAGAAGACCACCATCATAAGCAGATAAGCAGTGGCATTTTGATGGCGGCCTATAGGGGAACAAAAATGTATGAGCATTTATGTGGATTTAATGAAGAATTGAAAGAAAACCATAGACAAGAAAAAGCAAAGGAAGAATAGAAATTAAGCTGACACTACTGCGGGTGTGAATAGATTTCTTTTAGAGAGTAATATGTTATATTTGTTTATTTTTCTACTTATTTGCTTATCTGCAATAATGTATAAATCTATTTTTAATGTAGTTATTTCTTTATTAATTTTGTTCACACTGCAAGGTTGGTGCATTCAGTTCTTTGAAGCTATTTTAGGGAGACGCTCACAGTTTACAACATAATTCTACATAATTACTCTTAAAACAAAGAATCGTAATGCAATTTATGATAAACACAAACCACAGCAGCGATGCAGAGAGTGAGCTAATGAAAAATGTATCATTACAAATGTTTGCCAACGTCATGCTTTTACAAATTTGCCTAATGTATAAATTTTGAGTTCTACATTAATGTTAAGTGGATATCCACCCAAACAGCGCCTTACCATGCGAGTACGGTATACAGGCTACGCCCAACATTATTGAGTAAAGGGCTTTTTTCCTCTTTTAGGGCACAGACGTAAAAGAGGAAAAAAAAACTTTACTCAATAATGTTGATTTGTTTTTTCCAGATGAAATATTTCAAACCTACATTTTTTCTCTTATCTAAGGACAAATAGAATATGAAGTACTGTGTAAATTAATGAGTTTTGTCGTGCAATAGGCAAAGAAATCAACTTGATTTTGCTATGTAATAAATTATTTCATTTGTCTCTCTCTGTATACAGAGAGAGACAAATGAAATAATTTATTACATCGCATTTCACCTCTCTGAATAATCACTTTCATTTAATAATAATTGATTTTGCTATGTTTCAATAATGAAAGATCGTCAGGGGAACAAGTACGTGTATACTGAAGAACTATATTGTGGGCTTGTATTTTCCATTACATTTTGTTAATAAATGTTACGAGTGGGCGGGTAGGTCACAGAATTTGATTTCACCGCTTCATGTATCAGTCACGCCCAAACCACTTTCTAGTTAGTGCACTACACTATTAGGACAGTATTTAGTCAGTAAACGGGTTCTTTTTCTGTAAACACGTTCTTGCTTTCACTTTGTAAACATATCAAGAGGAGAAACATCCTGTGTCAACTCACTAAACAGCGGTGTTCCATTTTCTAAACGCAAAATTTTAACAAAAATGAACTAAACACATTTTGTAAATACATCTTCGCTATCACTTTTTAAACACCGTGGGTTAATACCCAAAAGCGCTTTTTAGAGTATACAGTCACAGTGCGTCTCAAGAAAAATGTGCAAGTGAAAAGCGCTCGCTTTGGCACTAAGAAAAATACTCTTTTGACATGATACTTACATCAGTGTCAAGAGCACAGTCTTGGCTTTCAAATACCGTTAGTTCTTTTTTTCAAAAAACGAAAGGGGTAAAATCTAAGTATGCCCTTTTACTAGCAGTCACACAATAAGTGCCACATTTGTGATTTTACCCTTTCGTGGTTAACTAAACATATCTCAGAATTGAAACAAACAACTGACCGAACCCCCCCCCCCGGGGGAGGGGGGGGGGGTCGCTCTCCACACGGCCTGCTACCCAGGCGCGTCCAGAAAAAGCGTCGTAAAGTTTCCTTTTCCGTCCTCGGGTCGTCGACTTTTTGGAAAAAGGGTAGCTTTTTCAGCACGTTTGCTGGCAATCGCCACTTAGGGTAGCCTTTTCTCACATGTCCACGCACATTTAGGGTTACTTATTTGGTTACGTAGATTACGCCATTTATGGGTTGAATTTTTTTAGTGATCTAATAACATCTCCAAAATGAACGTTTGATATTAGGAGAATTATTTATGAATTGTTAAGTGAAGCCTCTTCGGGTTGCGCAATGTACAATAATGTTTTTAGATGAGAATGACACTTGGGTGGGGTATCATATAGTTGATTTCAATGTTTACGCCACTTAGGGTATCACATTAGTGGATTCCCTGTTCACGCCACTTAGGGTATCAGAATAAGTGGACTTCCTGGGAGTCACGCCACTTAGGGTACCTTTTCTGATGTGTTACCCATTTAGGTGCAAATTTGGTTACATAGGTTACGCCGTTTAGGGTGCATTTCTGAGGGTTGTTGGACACGGGTGGGAGACAGGCCGTGTGGAGAGCGACCCCCCCCCCCCGGGACCGAAACAAACGGCATTTGAAAGCTGAGACTTTGCCCTTGACATTGACGTACCAATCATGTCACAACAGTATTTTTGAATTGCCAAAGAGCGGTTTTCACTTGCACAATTTTTTAAAGACACACTGCATTACATGGGAAATGACCCTCACGAGTTTGTATAATTCTGGTGTGAGAACTATTTACTAGTGACTGATAATTCGTAGAGCTCGATTTTCGCTTTACAGATTACTAGTATTTGATCACCAGGGACGTGAGAGTTTGTGTGACGCTATACAGCTTTAGTCAGATCCCCGCGTAGAATAATTGACGTACACAGTGGGCGTGCCCGGAGACATTTTGTTAAGAAACTTGGAAAGAGATGTTTACTCAGAAAGGGATGAACATTTATTCTACTCCTTACTACAACATTACAATGGTTGTGTGCATTGAACTGAGTTCAAGAGGTCAGAGACAGTAGTGAATCTAAGGGATACATGCAAACGAAGAGGTTATGAAGTATTTTTAGTTTTCGGTCCCCTTTGCATCCTTGGGAACATGAGAATACAGCGTTTCACAGAAAAAAAGTCCCTCTCATAAACCACCAAATAATTACCAAAATCAAGTTTTGTACTCAATTAAGTTTACATATTTAGAACGCCCACTTAATTTTATAGTTCCTGTGAAAGTTCCAAAGGTCTCGTTTCATTGGTTTTGAAAACATAGGCCATTATGCAACAGTAGTGCCTTCCAGCCCATTCCAAGTTTGATAAAAGAGAAATGCACACCACACACATGCCATACTTATTCCATGCTTCACTTAAATTATCTCAATGAATGTGTTATTGTTTTTGTTCACTTTTCAAAATGAAAACTATTCCAAGTTTAGTTCTATTTGTGTTTGCTCTTACAGAGTGTGTGAAAGTATACTTGTAAACTTTTTTTCCCTACTGCACGTCCTTCCACCTGATTTCCTTTCAGGTTGATGCATTGATGTAGCATTGCAAACTTGGAATGGGCTGAAAAACACTGCTGTTACATAATAAGACTGTGTATTCAAAACAAGTGAAGCGAGAACAATGAAATTTTCACAAAAGTTGGAAAATTACATGGGCATTCTAAATATGATCACTAAATTCAGAATAATACTTGATTTTGGATTTAATTCAGTATAGTCATCACGCCGTGGGACTTTTTTTTGGGGGGGGGGGACACGCTGTATTGTATATTTTTTTTGAATAATGATAAAAACCAACGACTAGGATTCTTAATGACATGAAAGCAATACTGGTTAATAATGATCTGGATTTTCTTCTTTCCATTGATACAGTATACCTGACTACAACTGTGCTATATGCCCTTCCATATTGATTGTAAGATCCAACATCGTGCACGGTTTAAGTAATATTCTGTTTTATTTTCATATATCCTGACATGGTCTTTCAGCACAAAGACATGCCATCTAGATCTAGTCATCGAATTTTGTAAACAAGGTCACGAGCAGTTCCTTGCAAGCATTATATGGATCTTTTCCTGAAATGTTGCAAATAATCGGTCGATGGCATCATTGTGTGAACTACCTTTTAATATCACGCGGAGAAAAATGACATGGGCATTTTAGGCATTTTTCAAAACAAATACCGCTGAGTATCTATCTAAACGACATCAACGTCCAAAAATAGATAAATATTTTTGGGTCACGGGCAGCGCATGCGGCGAGAGAACTGCGGGGGGGAGCGGCGGGGAGATTTTTTCTGGGGATCACCACCCCCCCCACCGATTTTTAATATGATATAATTTGTGTGTCTATTTTGTTGTTATTTTGATAGTTTTTTTTTAGATCTGCGAACCTATTCAAAATATAAATATGACCGAAATAGATTATCAATCTTCATAAATGCGGGGGGGAGGGGGGCGGGGGGGGAAATAAAAAAATTTCCTCGGGGTCTTTTTTCACCGTGCGCCGGTGTATTTCGGCCGACTCCCTGTCCCTCCCCCCCCCCACACACACCACACATCGTCACATGAAATCTCCCGTACTGGCGGCGCGGACGGATTTCCATCGCGGCAAAGAGAAGCGGGACATTATAATGTAAACTGAAAAGGAGCACTGAAGGACTCATTGATTACCCTATATTGGATGTGTTGGGGGGCCGGCGGGGGGGGGGGGTAGTACCAGAGTGATGTAGAATGTGGGAAAACGGTGTGTGTATGTGATACTATGCACGTGCCATATCCCAGTCCTCCCCCCCCCCACAGAAGAAAGAGTGGAGTGGAGAGATACGGTAGCAGAGAGCCATTGTGATAAGCCTTTGTTTGTGCTTGCCATAGAGAAGGGGAAGTCGGCATACCCAACGATGAATAGATGCTTATTTCAGAAGACGGATGCTTGCAAATGCCGTTAATATACTACAGATTTTCTTATTCTCTTTTCTCTCCTTTTCTCTATTTTTTTTTACTAAAAACGTTTCTTTTATAACTATGACCTGCTGTCGTTAAGGGTTGTTAAGTCTCCCCGTGCCACCATTCCATTCCTTTTTCAATTTAAATGCAGGGCACCTCGGGTGATTGAGTTCTTTCCCCAATAACGTATTAAGACTATCTGGGTATCATCCAGAACATGATTTGTTTATTGTATACCTTTCTTCTTCACATATACTATAATTATGCAGCAGAATCAGTTAAAAAATCAAATAAACCTAAAAACAATTAATGTACTCATGGACATAGCCGCACAAGACCGCGACAGGCTTAGTAATTCAAAATACGAAGACACGACTGGCAACAAGCTTAGTTGGTGCAACTACGATGACTTTCGTACAATATTCTTGTTCTTGATAATGGGAGTACAAACCACTAAAGCTATCAACAATGTAATATAGAAGGAGCGGGACACAAAATGTAATATCCGAAGTCTAATAAATGCGGTCAGTTAATCAATATTGGTATATAACCACAAATAAGTGTCAATGTCATCAGATCATTTGTTTTGTTTGTTTTGCTGGAGCTCGGTGTATAAAGCCCTAAGTTTAGTTTGGGCATTTTGTTTACTTGAAAGCTTTCTGTCAAGGTCATATCACAACCAATAACAGATTCTGAATGTCTTTTTTTTTTTAAATTTGTCTTTTTATTAATAATGAAAAATCTCCTGGGGCCGGGGGGGGAGTAACTCCCCGAGATTTTTCGTGTACCCGGAGATTTGCGACTATATTTTACATTATAGCAATCCAAAGGCGTTAATAAGGTGTTAAGGTAAAATCCAAGTTATACCTCATCGGAGAGCAGCAGCAGTCTGATCTTTCTGATTAGATAACTTGAAATCTCCGGTTGACCGAAAAATCCCGCGGAGTCCCCCCCCGAGAGTTTTCATGGATTATAAGAAAAAAAAACGAAAGACACTTCAGAATCTTGTTATGTTGTGCATATGACCTTTGGGCAGGAAAGCTTTCAAATAAACTAAAAACATCCCAAAACCTAAACTTGGATGTAATTCATGATGTAATAAAAAGTTTATGAGAAGAAAGAAAAATTAAAATGTCGTTCGAGGGGGTACATCGAGCCTTACCGACAGCATTGTAACATTATCCGTGTTATTTGCGCAATGACCGTAATTCCCCACTCCATTATTATATATTATTATTATATTATTATTATTTATTATTATTATTATGATTATTATTATTATTATTATTATTATTATATATTATTATTATTATTATTATATATATATTATTATTATTATTATTATTATTATTATTATATTATTTATTATATTATTATTATTATTATTTTTTTTTTATTTTATTTTTTTTTTTGGGGGGGGGGGATGCCGAATGACTACCCCATTTCTTACATTTACACCAATTCATCACCCGCTTATTTATATTTCGAACTTTGACACCAATGCCCCAAACTGCCCTTGAAACCTCGAAGCAGCGCAATGCCACAGCATAGACGCCAGGGATGCATGACATGCAGCCACTCTCAGACTTTTGTAAGCAGAAACAACAGCAGGTTTGCGTAAACAATGTCACCTTGCCACAATATCCAAAATGGGCTGTCCACTCCATTACCGACTGGAAGTACAGTGGCGACCGGAAGTATGGTCAGGCGTCCCCAGAAACGAATCCGTTTCAATGAACGCAAGGCAGCACACATTTACTACGCTGGCTTTGCGCTCCGTCGCGTTTGAACATGGTTTCAAGAAACGGGTTTCAGTAAACGCATTTGGAACGTGACGATCGGTCGCCTCTGTATTTCTATCAGGGTCACACTTTAATTCAGTTAACAGTATACTGTTAATTTAATGCTTGTGATCTCCTCAATTAAACATATTCAAGACAAATACTTCCAGCTTATATAGTTAGTGTATACTTTGGTATATGTTTTAACTCATTTCATTTGGTTCTTGAGGCTTTTTTAAGTGCTTCCAATCATGTCATTGCCCTTTCAAGACAGAGTACAGGATTTGCACGTCAGAAAACGGTAAAATGAATAAAATCATCTCAAATCGTTCACAATGTGAAGATTAGTATAAATAAACACCTGTCATAGAACCTTTGGGTAGAATACGTAATTTTGGTGAAAATCTGGACATTTAAACTTCAAAATTTACAGTGACGTTAACGTGCCCGGGCCGTTCCAAAACTGTCCGATCAGCCGATAGCCGAAGGTCGCGCGGAGTTTAGCCGCAGTAACCAATCAGTGTGCTCCGCTGGTCATGCGAACGTACACATAACCGCGATTCGCAATTTGTGCAAAATTAAAACTCGCGGAAAGAACAATTTTGCTGGTAACATATCGTTATTAGTTTTTCGCATAAAACAACAAATTCATGACGTATGGATCTCAAACCTTTAACACACCATTTGTAAGTACTAAACTATCGTTTGGTTTTGATAATGAAGGGAAGCAATGGACTTGCAAATCCCAAACACAATCTTTAAGAGGCGTTCTTCAATCTCCATTACAGCGACATAATTATACGCTGGTACGCTACAGACATGAAAAGAACGTTGTAACTATATGCAATTACAGGCATGCTGTACCACTTTCTGTAAAGGGCGTAATTAGCTGAACAAATTACATAATCCTATTGATCTTCCGCTGGAAATATGGATTCGCGCTGTTTGTTGCTAGGCAACCCTTGGAACTGACCCCGACTATTTGCAGTAAACAATATAAATGGATTTGGGTGGAGCAGGTCAATTTTGGAAGAACGCACAGAAGAGAGGGTACATATTTGATTTCCAAGCACGT
>JZLH01S0518350.1:0-13733 GCA_001188425.1 Eucidaris tribuloides
GCTCAATAACCTTCCAATAGATCCAATATATATATCCTTGGTAAAAGGCGATTTCGGACTTTTATTCAGTGAAAAGTTCAGCAGAATTCTTCCGTAGATAATCCTGTGTGCACTTCATAACGAAGGGGATGATAATAAGTCCACTGACATCGGCTAAAATAACCAGAGAAAAACGACTCGGTCGGACGCCATGTTAGACCACACTATTGATTTCTCAATACTGAACATACACACCTTTTTTTTTGCAATTATTGCATGCATAGCACTCCGAAATTTTCTGACTCTTGCCTACCCAAATCCAGAAAAAAAAAATTGACTTCCATGAGTGTCAAGTATTTGTGGATGAAATAGCTATAGGCGACACAGGAAATAAAATCACTGATTTCACACCAAGCTGTATAATTAATATTAAAAGTTCATTATAAGTATTACTCCAAAAAAACTAATCAGAGAAAAAAAATACAGATCAACATCAGGCTGTACACGTCCTCGTGAGCCTGGTCACTATTCTCATAATATTCTGTAACACTTACTTCAAGGAAGTAACATCCCCTAGGCTAGATGTAAGTACATCTTGCTATCATCATTCCAGACTTCTGTGTCTGTATTAAATATTGTATTCTGTAGCAATTACTGCAAATCACCACCTCAAATAAATACACCTTGTTATCACAATTCCAGAATTCTATGTCTGTGTTGTTTTACAACTGTGAAACAGCTCTCCGTAATCGGATCATAAAGAAATGTACAGGTATTGTATTAATAATTACTTCATACTCAAGTTCTAACATTACACTCGAGTTTTATACCCCACCGGTGTTGGCCAACACGAACGCGAAAGTCCTCGTCGACATCGCGAAGGTTACCCGGTAAACGTCGTCACAATGATGGCCGTCGCTAGCACCGATCCAGCCGAGCGATATTCGTGCCGTACAGGGGCCGGTTGCACGAAAGCCTGACATCTCTAACTTCGTGGACATCTCCATAATGCGTTTCACGAAACCCTGACATCGTAACTCCAGCGACAAAAGTTATGACAGCTCCGGAGCCGTCATAAGTCAGGCGCCACATACGGTTACACTATGCACATGCCATTTCAAGAATCCACAAATTGTCAAATAACAACTCGGACAAAAATTGACGTGTAATTATAAACACATTACAAACCCTTCAAAATCATGCTATTAATGATTTAAAGGCCCTTTCGAATTTGACAGCTTATCCCCAAACATGTGTGAAGCATCAGTGATAAAGTTCTAAATCTGTATGACATTATGGTTATTAGAGTGGTAGAAATCATTGTTATAATCGTCTGTCAATTAAATAATAAAAATTGTGTAGTTATACAGACTTAATAAACATTTTAATGACACTATTACCAAAAGATAGGATTAATAATACGATAACAAAAAAAGAACACACTAAATAGAAATATAGACATTAAAAGAGACGGGCACATAAAAACATGCAGTGATGAACTGCAGAACATTAATATGCAGATAGTATCACTAGGAGCGTCATTATAATATTGATCGCATGTGCTATCAGTTAACGATAAAAATTGATACTTAAGAAGTTATTAAGCGTGTATTGTTTGTATTAGTGTGATGTTTGTTTGATAAAAACTTGTTCCTATTAATATAAATAAAATATTTGTCTGTAATTTTCAGTTAAGCGCCTGAATTATGCGATGTTACAACCGTCGCAACAGTTATGGATACCATTTATGACAAAGACTAGTTGTACTATACGAGTTCCGCATTGGAGTATGGAGATGTCATGGTTACGATGAAACGCAAAACGTCTTCCGTCATATCTCCAGACATCAGTGACATGCTATAGTCTGGAGTGTGATGACGGTTTCTTGCAACGAGCCCTGACGCCAGTCACAAAACATGCCACTCACTGACAAGGTCATTCACCCGTAGCTCTGCACCAGTAAATAGGGACTATTTCGCAAACGCGACGGAGAGGCGGAAGAGAAACGCGGATCGAAACCACTGTACGGTGCCCGCACCCGAGCGAGCGGCCGTTCACGATTTCTTAACAGTTTCGCTTTGCTTGACGGAGACGTACGGAAGCCGCATGTGAGATGTACAGTACTGACAGTTGGCCATGCGTGTACGTAGGCCTCTTATGTTGCAAACATGTTATAGAATCGGTCATGAGTACGATTACAGCTTAAAGTTTGCGACGTTTTGGATGAAGAAACGATTGAAGCTTATTACACACCAAGAAACTTAGACTTTCACATTTATTGAATCCTACTGCTTTGATCTAAACATCTTTACGATGGTGAAATCTAAAATTAAGATACGAATTGCCTGTCACAATTTGAGAGAGCGTAGAGAAGGTGAGTGTCTAGAGGTCAGCTTGATGGGTACTTTAATGTCTGACATTACTTAATAGGATTTGTTGCATTACCAAGCGAGTTGTCTCCATCAACCCTCCCTAGTATAAACTACGGAGCCTAGCTGATATGATGGTTATAGACCGGGAGATTGTTATACGCCTGGTATAACATAGAGATAATCTAAGACACGGCAAATGAGAAATCACGGACGAAACACAGCAAATGTTCGACCCCCATGCCATTGCGATGCCAGTAAAAGCACGTGTTACCGTAATAACGTGTGTGTGATGTTTACTTTATAGAGCTTAACCGGCACGGTCTTCGAGAACAAAGAGCGCTGATTGGCTGGCTGCATTGATCCTTACGACATGGGCGGACGTAAGCGACATATTTGCTAGAGGACCGGGTTCTGCCGTTTTGAGCTGCGGACGGGGGTTTGTGTCGAGAACACGCATGCAGGATCGAGGATTATAGCGGCTTAGATTACCGTCCTATTCTTCTCCCGTCGCGTTTGCGAAAAGTCTCTACTGGTAGTGGTACTGTCCAACGTGTCGTGTATTGCGAAGCGACTCCTCACTGCACTCGGAACTCAGAACAGGCTTCGAAGTTCCAGTTCTCAACTCGCACACCGTGACATCAGCGTACCAGGATGCGACTACAAAATAAATAATCAAAACTCGCTTTCTAAAATGTATTCCTACACCTTCGTGACAACTGTTCATGATATCATTGTCCACATACATAATACGGTATAACTCTTATCGATGTACATAACCCATAACCCATACCCGGGCCCATACCTCTAAGCTTCCCCACTAGACATTACCAAATAATCCTTTTGACACCACAATTATTAGGTATAAGTATTCTTCGTGGTTGATAATAATTAATCATCCATTTTCATATTCTGATATCAATAATCTTACCTGACATATCCTCACAGGTTGTGGTGTTTAACCCAATAAAATATTTCTATAGCTATAAATCTCGGAGCCATACATTAATTTGTATGTGTAGCTCCCTCATGTGTCAGACTTAGTTCAGCCATTAATCGACAAACAAATCTATGACAAGTTAGATTATACAGACTGTACAATTTACTCTCACCTTTTTAATTCAACACATTAATAATTATTCTTCTAAACACCAACATAAATATAGCTTCACCGTTTTTATTTTACGGCAGCAAAATTAATTTGTCAGCTAAAATCCTTACCACACTAGTAATTCTCGAACTCGTGCTCGAAAACATATTTCTCAATCGATCAACAGGTTTGGATCGATAATTTTAAGCAAACACCTTAAACGTTTTTCCAACGATGATAAAACTTTGCTTTTTGTTAACTATGCCCTCAACCAATTAAATATTACTTTTACTCGGTTGGACCCAACATGGTTGCTGGATTGATTCATTCTGAAATATACAGCAAGTTGCTATTTGCACAATTATTCACTCCTGTTCCTCAACTACACAGAAAATCAATTAATTTACTCCACTTACAATTATCTTCAGTACTTGAGCGAGAACGGGGGAAGAGGAGATTCTCTGCACTGGTGGACGACACAAGCCGCAACTTCAGCCCAATCCTTATCAAGCTCTGCAGGCAGCCAGCTTCCATACCACCATTCAAACTCCTCACATGCCACCCCACGTCTCTCTCTCTCTCAGGTCTAGGTCTCAAGTGACCACCACACCATACACTAGCTTCTATGTAATCTGTGCATCAAGCACCAAAAATTTTCCATCACATGCTATAATGAATAATTTATACCCACACACAAATCTGTGCATCAAGCACCAAAATTTTTCCATCACATGCTATAATGAATAATTTATACCCACACACAAAAGACCTTCTTGCTTCACCAGTCTGGGTAAAATAAATTATGCAAAATAAAACCTATCCTCTTGCATATTGATGTGACATTTCACCCCTTCCTTAAGAAAATATTTTGGGGCAAAACGAAAACCAGTTAACAATATCCTTACTAGTACTTATTACGACTTACTACATACTCCCTATGATCTTACCTTTTTACCATTGCGGCTCTCTGATTTACTGTCATTACAACTTTACTCACGTATACAGGCGACTCATGTAGTCTGCACCTACATTGTCCTTCCCCATTATTGCCTGTATTCGGTAGCAATATGGCTGGAGCGCTAGTGCCCATCGGAGTACTCGACCATTAGCCAACTTACCTTGTCGCATCGCACGGAGTGGTTCGTGATCCACCTCAAGCACAAACTCTCGGCCGTACAGGTATGCCTCAAACTTTTGCACAGCCCATACCACAGCGAGACACTCCTTTTCGATGGTCGAATAACGTCCCTCTCGATCAAGCAGCTTCTTGCTCGCGAATGCTACCGGAAACTTTTCTCCGTCTTCCTCCTGTAGCAAGATGGCGCCGACTCCAGTGTCTGACGCATCTGTCCGAAGGATGAACGGGCGGTCGACGTCAGGAAGACGCAAGATTGGAGCGTTTGCCAATTTTGCCTTCAAACTTCGGAATGCGTTCTCCTGTGCTTCTCCCCAACACAGTTTGTTCGGCTGACCTTTCTTCGTCAGATCCGTCAGTGGGACCGCTATCGACGCAAAGTTGGGTACAAACTTCCTATAGTAGTTTGCCAGACCCAGGAACGAACGAAGTTGGTGTTTCGTCTGAGGTCGCGCCGCCTGCTGGATTGCCTCGACCTTCTCCAGCCTCGGTTGAATTGTTCCTTTTCCCAGCTTGTGTCCTAGGAACTCTACACTCTCATGACCAAAGTAGCACTTACTTGGCTTTGCTTTCAAGTTTGCCTTGCGTAGTCTAGTGAACAGTTCCTTGAGTACTTCAAGGTGCATCTCCCATGATGCCGTGTGCACGAGTACATCATCAATAAAGTTGTGCACGTGATCCATTCCTCGTAAGAGTGTGCGCATCATCCTACTGAAACTAGCCGGTGCATTTACCAAACCGAAAGGCATCGTGATGAACTGGTATAAACCATTCGGTGTCACAAACGCAGTCTTCGGCTTGGCGTTCTCGGTGAGTGGAACTTGCCAGTAACCCTTTGTTAGGTCAAGTTTACTGAAGTAGTGGTCCTTCGATAATTTGGCAATTATCTCCTCTTGGTCCGGTATTGGTTCCGCATCCGGCACCGTCACTAAATTCAGTTTTCGATAGTCGCAGCAGAACCGATTCGTCCCATCAGCCTTCTTCACGATCACGACTGGTGACGCATAAGGCGACGATGATGGTTCAATCACTCCGAGGTCCAACATCTCTTTTACTTCTTTGTCTACTACCTCACGCAAAGCATGCGGAAGGGGATACGGCCGTGATTTGATAGGTTTAGCATCTGTCACTTCAATGTCGTGGTAGCCTATGTTGGTGATACCCGGGACATCCGTAAGTACATCAGCGTAATTACCTATCAATCGTCTCAACTGCCGATTCTGGTCCCTTGTCAACGTTTCGCTCATGTGTACATCTGCAACAGTTTGCGTAGGCTTGAGTGAGGGGACGTTAAGAAGCTTCTCATTAGTCATCGGCTCACTGAGGGGTTCATCGTCTTCATCGACCTCCTCTTCGATGACCGAAACCGCTGCCACATCGAGAGGCGTACATGTAACTGTAGACATCCCGAGGTCGTCTTCTTCGTCCCTCCGACGATGATATCGCTTTAGGAGGTTGGCGTGGTACGTTGTAACCCGGTGACCCATATCCACACGGTAGTTGAGTTTTCCCACCTTCCCAACCACCTTAAAGGGACCTTTCCAATGCATGAGAAGTTTGTTACGATCCGTCGGCAGCAGCAGCAAGACCTCCTCACCCACTGCGAAGGACCGGGCCCTCGCTTTTCGATTGTACTGAGCACGGTATCTCTCGTTGGATTTATTCAGATTACTCCTCGCCAATTCACATGTGGCTTCCATCTTCTTCTTCAAATCAATCACGTACTGGTACGTAGACTTGGTTTCGGGTGCCACGTCCTCCTTTGTCCATAACTCCCGGATCAACATCAGTGGTCCTCGAACTACTCGACCGTAGAGCAACTCGAAGGGTGCGAATCCGGTACTATCGTGCGGAGCTTCACGATAAGCGAACAGTAGTGCATCTACGTATCTGTCCCAGTCGGTAGGACGCTCCTCGCACATCTTCTTCAACATCTGCTTCAGCGTGCCGTTGAACCTTTCGACGAGCCCGTTGCATGCCGGGTGATACGGTGTTGTCGTGAGATGCTGAATTGACATCAGTCTACTGACCTCCTGCATGACCTCCGACATGAACTTCGTTCCTCTATCTGTCAACATCTCTCTTGGAAATCCTACTCTCGAGAAAATGCTGAACAATGCTTCGGCAACAGATATCGTGTCAATATTCTTGAGTGGCACCGCCTCAGGATATCGCGTAGCGTAGTCTGTCAGCGTCAGAATGTACCGGTTACCTCGTGACGTCACTGGGGAAATTGGACCCACGATGTCCACCGCCACCCTAAGAAAAGGTTCATCGATAACCGGTGTCGCACCAAGTGGGACTTTGCTCACCCTGCCTCGTTGTAGCGATCTCTGGCAGGCGTCGCATGATCGGCAATATCTCAGTGCATCGGCCCTCAATCCAGCCCCAAAAAAATTCTGCAGCATTTTCTCTGCTGTCTTGTTGGCACCTAAATGACCTCCTAAAATAGACTCGTGCGCCATTCGTAAGATCTGAGGACGGAATTTATGTGGTACCACCAGTTGATATGTCACATCTTCGGCGTCCCCGAATCCGGTATAAAATTCACGATGAAGTAGGCCATTCTTTACCACGAATGACGATCGACTTCCGTCACGTCTCGTCCTAACCTCTCCTGAATCTGCCTGCTTTCTAGCACTGTCGAGAGAAGCGTCTTCATTCTGCTCTCGACGGAATTCCTCTGCCGTCACAAAGCTAGATCGCCCCGGCACTTTCAGACTTCGTAGAGGTTTTTGCGCTCGCTGCTTCTGACCACGCGTCTGGACAGCTAATCCCTCCTCACGTGTCGAAGCTTCCACCCAATTTTCATCAGGATCCTTAGGGTCTCTAGCCCCCGGCACGTTCCCCACAATGACGTCATAAGACGCGGACTTTTCATACACAACGCCTCTTGCTTACCAATGAAATAGGGTGAGTTTATGAATATCTCCGCAACTGGGAACTTTTTCTCAGTACCGTCAATCAAGATGCACGTCAGTTCACGACCTGACATCTGTTCTGGTAACACAAGTCCAGTCCTCACGGCCGACGTAGAGGAACCACTGTCACGTACCACATCCACTTGGGTGCCGTTGACCACTCCTCTCCTTACAGGCATGCCGTCAACTGGCTTCATACCGCATGCAATGTTCACCACCGGAAGTGAACAGTGTGCATTCTCATCAGATGTCACCTGGGTCTCGATTATTAGGCTCTTTATCCTCCCGCCTGGGTTGGTCCCGTCCATCTGTCAGATCATCCGGACGTCCACGCTTGGTTTCGTCTGATCGGGTGATCGCCGATGCTCCCTTTTCCTTCTTTCTCTCTGGTCGCTGTCGGCAGTTCTTGGCAATGTGTCCTACTCTCCCACATATGTAACACCCCTCTGCAGATCGACGCTTCACATTCTCGGACGACTTTCCACCTGTCGAACTAGATGAACGAGTATCAACTTTAGGACTTACAGTACTTTGAGACTTACCTCCACTATGCCAACCTGACCGTGCTTCAATGAAGCGGTCGGCAATTTCCGACAATGCATCTAATGTCTTCGGTTTATTTTCCCAAATAAACGGAGACATTTCTCTCGAACAGCTCTTGTGGAATTGCTCAGTGATGATTAATTCCACTAAGTCGTTATATTCTAGTTTTAAGCCATCTAGGGTTAGCCATTTTTCTAGATAATTTCGCATCCTGTGTATAAACTGACTGGCTGTTTCCCCAATCTCAGGTTTTGCAGTCCTGAGCCTTTTCCGAAAACCTTCACTGGTCAACTCAAATCTCTTGAGCAGGACCGTTTTGACTATGTCATACTCCTCAGCTTCGCTATCACTTAGTCTGGAATAGGTATCTAATGCCTTACCTGTTAGCAGTGCACTCAAATTCGTCGCCCACGCAGACCTCTGCCACCCCTGGGTAGTAGCATACCGCTCAAATCGGCTAAGGTACGCGTCTAGTTTATCTTTATTTTCGTCAAACACGGGTAATTTGGGTACCCGTACCTGTAGCCTATGTCTACCCTCTGATGACTCATCCTCTTTACTGGATTCACTCTTCGCCTGCTCTAGTTTAAGTTTCAATTCCGCTAACTCCTTTTCTTCACGTAACCTTTCCCTTTCTTCACGTACTCGTTCCCTTTCTTCGGCCCTTTCAGTCCTTGCTCTAACCTGTTCTTCTTTAATAAACTTGTTCAACTCTGAACCCTCCAATCCTAATGTCTCACCAATTCGAGCTAACTTTTCTATCTCCATAGTGGTGACACATTCACTTCACAAACACTCACAAACACCTTACCTGCATCCAGAGCAAGAGACAGATGAGCTGAAGTTCGGCTGCAGTCTCGAAAAGATCACCAGCGCTGCACATACACGACAAATGTCCCCCCCCCTCCCCCGTTCTCGCCGTGTACCTACATACAGACACTCAGATATGAAACAAACAAGAAAAATTATTTTAATTACACGTACACTTGCATATAGATCTACCTCTCATATACTACGACCTTTGCTTCCACAAAGACTAACAATATTCTATTTCTATCTGTCCGTCCCTTCGTGGTCGCCATTAATTGTCAAGTATTTGTGGATGAAATAGCTATAGGCGACACAGGAAATAAAATCACTGATTTCACACCAAGCTGTATAATTAATATTCAAAGTTTATTATAAGTATTACTCCAAAAAAAACTAATCAGAGAAAAAAATACAGATCAACATCAGGCTGTACACGTCCTCGTGAGCCTGGTCACTATTCTCATAATATTCTGTAACACTTACTTCAAGGAAGTAACATCCCCTAGGCTAGATGTAAGTACATCTTGCTATCATCATTCCAGACTTCTGTGTCTGTATTAAATATTGTATTCTGTAGCAATTACTGCAAATCACCACCTCAAATAAATACACCTTGTTATCACAATTCCAGAATTCTATGTCTGTGTTGTTTTACAACTGTGAAACAGCTCTCCGTAATCGGATCATAAAGAAATGTACAGGTATTGTAATTGTATTAATAATTACTTCATACTCAAGTTCTAACATTACACTCAAGTTTTATACCCCACCGGTGTTGGCCAACACGAACGCGAAAGTCCTTGTCGACATCGCGAAGGTTACCCGGTAAACGTCGTCACAATGATGGCCGTCGCTAGCACCGATCCAGCCGAGCGATATTCGTGTCGTACAGGACGCCAGTCACAACATGCCCTCACTGCAAGGTCATTCACCCGTAGCTCTGGCACTGGTAGTGGTACTGTCCAACGTGTCGTGTATTGCGAAGCGACTCCTCACTGCACTCGGAACTCAAAACAGGCTTCGAAGTTCCAGTTCTCAACTCGTACACCGTGACATCAGCGTACCAGGATGCGACTACAAAATAAATAATCAAAACTCGCTTTCTAAAATGTATTCCTACACCTTCGTGACAACTGTTCAAGGAGGCGAACCTAATTGATCACACCTTTATAACCATAAACGTAAACCCTTACGATCTACATAACCCATAACCCATACCCCGGCCCAACCTCTAAGCTCCCCCACTAGACAATACCAAAAATAAATCCCTTTTGACACCACAATATTAGTAATATAGTAATCTTGCCGTGTTAATAATAATTATACATCCCATATTCATAGCTGATAATCAATTAATCCATTAATCCATGACATAATCTCACCAGTTGTGGTTTCAACACAATAAAATATTCTAATTATAGCTATACAAAATCTCAGGAAGCCATACATAATTTCGATTGAACGCTCCCCAATGATCATGACCCTATAGTCAGCCATTAATCGAGCGCAAACAAATCTATTGACAAGTAGATTATACAGACTGGTACAAAATCTTACACTGACTCCACCTTGTTTAATCCAACCACATTAATAATTAAATCTTCCAAACATCAAACTTAAATATATACTCAACCGTTTTTATTACGCAGCAAAAAATTAAAATTCAGTCACTAAAACCTAAACAACACTAATAATTACATCGAACTCGTTGACCGAAAACAATATCTCATGAGCAAGGCAGGTTGATCGATAACTTAAGCCAAACACCCTAAAACGTTTTTTTCCAACACATATAAAACTTGCCCTTATAGTTAAAACTATGGCAGCTCAACCATAATATTTACTTGACTCGTTTGACCCAACATGGTTCCTCGATTTGATCATTCGACAAAAATATTACAGCAAGTTGCTATTGCTGCCACCAAATTATATCAGCATCCCTGTTCCTCAAACATACACAGAAAATCAAGTAATCTACTCCACTTACAATTTATCTCAGTACTTAGCGACGAACGGGTGACCGATACTCTCTGCACTCTGGAACTGGAACACAAGCCCGCAACTAAGCCCAATCCTTATCTAGCTTCTGCAGGCACCAACGGCCCGTCTGCACGCACCAAACGCCACTCAACCACTCCACTCCCGCGCTAAGTTGTCCTCCGCGCATATTTCCTCGAGATATGACACACAACCCTATCCTGCAATTTCACCAGAAACCAATCGACAATCATCCAAAGAAGCACAAGCGAATTCGATAAAATAGTCCTATTGACGCATAAATGATAAATGAATAACTATAAACTTGCGAGTTTGTGAAATCATTCACATCCCGCGCGGTTACACGAGAATACGTGACAAATTATATGATGAAAGTAATGAGAGTAACATGATTTCTATCAACATAAAACCATCACATAATTACTAACAATAACACAGCATTAATACTCTTAAGTATCATTTTATCTCAACCCTAGATAGCACATGATCAATAAAATCTACATACCTCCAAGGATACCTGTACACTGCATTAAATAACTTTTGCAGCTGTCAATTCCATCTGCACCTGTTTTTATCTGGTCCATTTTAATGTCTACCATTTATCTTATGTGTTTCCTTTTTGTTCTTTCATATTAAATCTATCTTATAAATAAGTATTGAAACTGTTTATTTATAGTGTATAACACACAAATTTTTATTATTTAGTATGACAGACGCTCTATCAACATATTTCTAACACACTCTAATAACAATAATAAGTCAAACAGAAAACTTAAGCAAAACTTATCACTCGAGTACTACAACAGTTGGGGATAATGGTCAAAAATTGGAAAGTAGGGCCATTAACAATCTTAATAGACGATGGATGAGAGGGGTGTTTATATGGTAAAGAGTCTACAATGTTTGCCGGGTTGTATTGACAATTGGCTGTGAATTCTTGGAAATGCATGGGCATAGTGTAACATGTAGGTTGCGGTTCTGACTTATGACGCTGGCCGGAGCTGTCCATAACATTTGTCGTCTGATGTTATCATTCAGGGTTCTTCGTGAACACGCAATTATGAGATTCACACGAAAGTTAGGAATCAGGCTTTCGTGCAAACCGGGCCAGCTCCATACCACCATTCAAAAACTCCTCACATCCACCGGTCGCGGCCACTTCCTCTCTCTCTCTCAGCGCCGCTATGTCTCAATACCACCAACACCTCTACACTCATGCTTCAGGTAAGCGCATTAATCACCAAAAATTTCTCATCACATCTATAAGGGAAATAATTCAACCCACCACACAAATCATGCATAAGACACCACAAAATTTTCCATCACATGCATAAAGAATCAATTTATACCTCACAGCACGCGGGCTCAAAAGAACCTGTCTTGCTTCACCCAGTCTGAGTAAAAACTAAATTATGCAAAAAAATGAAAAACCAGTCCTCATGCATATGAAGGTACAATATAAAGAACGACCGACACAGAAAAAAAAGAAGAGGATTTATAGATGTAGTTAAGAGAATGAGGAAGATGGTTACGAAAGCGACATCACAAAAAAGATCGTCGACGCAGAAACTGTATTCGATTGACCAATACGCGACGCCAGGGGGGGGTTGTTTGGGGTCAAACACCCCCTTTTGCCAACGGAGGGTGTTCAAATCCCCAAACACCCCTCCGTAAATCACCCCTTTATAACTGTGAAAAGGATTTTTAAAAATATGTGAAAAAAAATGATTTTTCGGTGGGTGGGAGTGTTGGAAAAAAAAATTACGTACACCCCTCACCCGAACGCCCCCCACACAGCGATCGAGTTTTCTGCATAGATGGTTGTGACCAGGAAATATTCTGACCTGGATGGGAAAAAAAAATAAATCCAATACCCCCACCCCGCCCACCCCCACGCTACGAGTTTACGGAGATAGCGTGACCAGAAAAAATGTTGGACCTTGATTATTAAGAAAAAAAATCATACCTCACACCCCCGCCCCTCACCATCCCTCCCACTCATCCCCCCCCCCACCACCGACGCCACAGCTAGCGACTTTCGGCGTAACGGGAAAATGTGCAACCTAGGATTTGGCCGACGGATGGGAAAAAACAAAAACCTTCCCCCCCTCCCACCCCCTGCAAAATCCTGCGTATGCCTATGATGCGATGCGACCCGTCATTTGTGAGAACGGCCGAGCGAAATGTAAGCATTGTTTGCAAGGTAGAAAACCACCAATAAACATACACCCCCTCCAGAGTATCCAGACCCCACTTACTCCTGTATCTATTTAATGACGTCATTAATCGCGCCACCTGAAGAAATGTATTAGTCATTTACTATAGAAGGCATTCATTCTTCTGAAACACCGACTCGGTTTTCCAAATGTCAACATCTAGGTTTCTTTTGCTCGTGTACCATATCACACCAGGAGTCGTGCCAAGAACATGGACGGGACGGGGTCGTGAGCAGAGGGGGCGGCCTTCCCCTAAACTTGAAAAAAAAATAGCATAGAAAATCACGGGGTTTTCGCAGATGTTTGGTATTTGGGACATTTTTACCTTCCCTAAGGGTTTAGCCAGGCGGCGCCCCTGGTCGACCAGAACGTGTTCCACAACAAGGTGGGAACTGGTCACAGTCATACAGCGAGGTGACAGGCCAAAAACCAACAAAAACAAAGCAAAGAAAAATCCTCAATAACACCTGAGAAGTTCTCGTTATCCGGTCACGACTAAAAGAAAGAAGACAGGGGGAAAAGGGTCCTCGTGTTGGGGGGAATTAAAAAAGAAAAACATTTAAAAAGCAAACCGAGTTTGGGGGAGGGGTAACATGACGGCTGTTATCAGTTTTTTTTTTCCAACGGAATACAAACCATGCCACTCTCCCTCCCCCCCCCCGCCCCCGCCTA
>JZLH01S0518372.1:0-40970 GCA_001188425.1 Eucidaris tribuloides
CCGTGGTGCGCGAATGTAGCAGAAGTGACAGTGTCTTCCGGCCTCTTGTCAAACGTGCTATTCCTCCGCAGCACCTGTCAACTGTGACGTCACCAAAATTCTACAGATTTGCTATTTGGAGTCGAGCGAATTATTCATATCTCATCCCTTTCAAAACGCAGGGGTCGAAATGGCCTTGCTTGCCCGGATCAGCGAAAACTGCACTGTCATTTGTACAGTAGATAGCATGGCTTGCCCGTCAAGAGGTGCAGTTGAGAGATAATTAGAAAACATGATAGCTAAATTTGGAACAAAAATACAAATGTTGTAAACATGCCTAAGTATCGTTTGAATTCTCCAATTAGGGCCAGAATGTTATCACAGTTTTATACTGCGTGAACTGAAGCTATAATGGCGAATGTTAAAAGCTATAATTGTCTGTTTTCTGTATCACAAGGTTATTAAAATCCAAAATCAATCTATATTCATTGAAAATGATGTTGCAAGACAGTGACGTCTGAGCTTCCGTTCCTGTACAACGGGGATGAATCTTACTGTCAAACTGTTGCGACATTCAAAGCGCAAGTTTAGTTTTGGCGATTATTTATGTAAAAGCTTTATGCCCAAAGGTCATATCACACAAATAACAGATTCTGAATGTCTTTCGTGTTATTTTTTTTTTTATTAATTGATGAAATAACTCGGGGGAGGGGGGGGGGGCGAGATTTTACAGTATTTTACATTTTACAGTATAGCGTCCCCAGCGTTGATAGGGTGTTAAGGTAATCTGAATTTTACCTCAGCAGAAAGATCAGAATCTGATCTATGACCTTTGGGCATAAAGCTTTCAAATAAAAAAATCGCCGAAACTAAACTTGTGCTTTAAGATATTATTTAACGTTGTGGGCACTTAAAAATGTAGAACTTTCTGTCTCATCTGGGCTGTATAATAATGTTCCAATGGCTAAATACACAGCCAAGAATACAAACATTAAAAATAATTATCACAATCATTTTGACGATAACGATCAACCAGACGGTTTATTCCGACAGTACAGTCTATAAGGGAAAGAGGCGATTTTACTTCTTCTAGCACTATGTTGTTGTTTTTTCAAGTGCAATTTTCATTTCATTTTTGTATTCATTTATTTTTTTATTTTATTTTAACAGAGGCATTGATGCCATGTAGGCAGACAGCTAGGATTTATCGAATTAGAAACACTGTTCAATAAACAGTGACTTCAGGAACATATCCAACTTTGGCAATCGGTTCTAACGATTTATCGTTTAAACGACAAAAGACCAATTCCTTAATCCTATCCAGGGTCCTCAGAGACATCGAATCGAAATCGGTAGAGAATAGATAAAACGTCAGAGCGCCCTCTATGCTCTATGATAGTCAACCACCATGACCACTGTCTCGGGTTCTGAGCTGATCATACTGGCTGCCAGGTCGTGTTTGAAAAGCCTAAGTGGAATAAACTCCAACTCTCGATAGAAGTCTCATGCTCTCCATAGGCGTGAGCTGGTTTGGGCATGGAAAGGTGAAAAATAAAGTTTAGAAAATCAGCTGTTGAAAGCAGAAAAGGGGTGTAAATTTCGTTTTACTTTGTAACGGGCGGAACTCCTGTGCCTCAGCGCGCGCGGCGCGGGAGAGGGGGGGGGGGGAGGGTGCACATGCCAGTGTGCAAAGAGAGGGGGAACAAAAGGAGTAATGGCTTGGCTGTTGATTCCCGCATAATGGTCTGGCCGTCAGACTACCCCCAGAGACGAGTACTAGTCCATTACCCTCCGACTTTTTTCTACCTCCAGAGTACTCTGCCTTGACATCGATGGAGAACATGGACCTTACCGCACTGGTCTTAGTTCAAGACAGTTAATTGAGGATAGTACTTATATAAGTTCTTACGTCTGGAAGCCATACTAAGTTGAATACAGTACATGTATATCCTATACCATAACATAGACACGGGAATAGACGATTGAGTGTACTTGAAAGGAACAGACAAACTGTGAGATCTTAGAAAATGTAGGATCTGTGTTAAGTTCATCCGTGTGTCTTGGCTAATCTTTGTGTAACTGTGACGTAGCGGCGCAACCTTCACCTTTAAAAGTTAGTTAGTTTTGTCTTACGTTCAAGAAAAATCACCCCGCCCCCTCCCAAATCGGAGACTGCGGTGAGGCGCTATGTCGCGTGAGTCACTCCGTCTGGTACAGAAGGGCATTTTACCTTTCACCATTATGAGGCAATCACGAAGGCGGGGAGTGGGTATCCTCTTCTGTATGCAAACAAACAAATCAACAAACAAACAAATAAATAAACAAACTAATTAACACCCAAGCAAATTGGGATGCGGCACTGAAAAACCGGGGATGTATAGCAACCATGGTGTTACACCAGATGTGATATTAAGTTTTAAAACTGCGAGTATTATTTGAACACCAAATGCGTTAATTCAAACAACAAGAGTACTAATCTCTGACCAGTGACCACAAAGGTTTTAATAAATTAACATTAGGCTATTTAGGGTTCTCTTTACGAACATATATCCAAGAAGCATAAAGAAAATAAGTAATCAAACAAGTAATTCACAAGGCACTTTGCAAAATTGAGGATAATAAATCTAGTATCATTGGTGTTGCTATTGTACGTACCACACATTTAATAGTCTAAATGCCAAGATTAACCTGTTGGAGACGGTTTGATTTTAGTCTAACACACACTTTCCATGGAGCCTTACCCGAGATATCTCGTAATTAGTGTCCAACGAGTTGATAATAACACCAAGTATTAAATATCCACACCGTGTCTGCTGTTTATAGGCAGGACCCTGGGAGTTATTGTTGCGATACCAGTGGCACATAGAAAGAAAACGGACCGCTAATATGGTGTTCAACCCCTCCCCCCCCCCCCCGTTATCCATGAGAAATTCTCTCTTTTTTCATCCTATAACGACGCGTTCTTTTCTGAGCAATACAACACTTAGTTCGTCAATTTTCGTTCTGTGTTTTTCATTTTAGAGCTAATTTTGCAAAGCAGTGCATTTCACATTTTTAGCGGTAAAGCGGTAACAATGCGTCCTATCCTGTTGATGGCGTCCCACAGAAACAACACGTAAACTATTGTGCACATACCGAATTTTCAATGGTTCTGAAAATCAGCATAAAACAAGGAATCAAAAGGGATGATTTTGGTATCTTTCTGCTCACAAAAATTATAATGTATCAGATAAAGTATTAAACTATTTTGGGAAATAACCGTAAAAGTACCGCTCCGTTTTTTCCCTGGGCCACCTGACATAGTGTCTTCGCTGACAAAATTACACACACTTTCTTCTGTATGTCTGACAGTAGTAAAGGTGTGAACATCTCACGTACAGTCTATGTACAATGCGTCTATTTCTGTAAATATGAATGTTATTTTTATGCTCCGTGTTAATGAATCATAGACGTTTGTCTGGAGGAAAATTCAAGTGCGATAATACATCGAGGAAAATGCTACTTTTCTTATCGTGTGAATCTACCTGCGATACAAAATGATTGCAGGAGTATAAGTTCCGTCCGATAACAATAATTGATACGCAAACTCCGTCATGGAAGTGTATCGCATGAAATTATCTAAACGGTCGTTCACATTGCATACATTCAAGTAGGTCTCACATTTTACTGAGAAAAGATGCAAGAAAGCAAGTTATCATGTAAACGAATGTTAGACCGACAGAAAGTCTTAAGTAATTGAAATCGAATCCCAAGTAGTTTTGGTCGCTGAGACAAACATTTCATCAACTTGTCAAAAATGGTTTGGTCAGGACAGACATCAGAAAACAGTACCAAACCTACTGAAATTTGTTTATAATGACAATGTGATTTTGGAATAACTAGGGATGAGATGATTATCACTACGAACATTCCGTATTTGACAAGTTTGAAAATTTGCCCCCCCCCCGGCCCGATTTTTATTTTTCATCATTTTTTTTTCTGAAAATGTAATATTTCAATAGACGACATAAATTTATCTAAAACACAATGGGAGATATCATTTTTTACCACTTACGAAAACTAGTCACTGTATTTAACAGGAAAGATTTCCGTCTATTGCCGACACAACAGTGCAAATTACATTTGTATGCATATTAGGGCGCTATATGTTTTGCGGGGGGGGGGTGGTTTGCATGTAATTATCCCCCGATATTCCCATCCGAAAATAGTTGTTGTATCCATTTGTTGGCGCGGATAGTAATCGTGAATGATAATGACGATAGACTGCCCTAAAAACTATGCATGCATTGACATTTTATATCTCAATAACGCGTGTTCGGATTAACACAACATTGAAGTTTCACTGTGGCACGCGCAACCGCAACTGGGATCAGGAAGATTTGTTCTATTATAGTTCTTCATCGTGCTCGTTAAAGGTCATCTCGAAATTCACAGTGCATCTTTCACCAAATGAATGATAACTTATTCGCCTAACTGGCCACACTATTCGGGAAAGACGTAACATCTTCCACCATATAAACGATGATAGGCCTAACTGGTCACAGTTACTATACTGCAAAATCTGAAAATGGACCCTAGGGTCCATGCTTACATGGCCGCGAAAATTCCCCCCTCCCCCCTCACTGGGCGACTTTTTCAGCTGCTTGTTTGGCCGCGAATTTGGCCGTGAAAACAAAATTGGCCGGCCAAATTTTCCTGACGGTTTTCACCCTTCCTCGAAGATTTTACCCTGGCACCGTCCCTGGTGTATAGGCCTAATTTGCTACAGTTACTACTACAATCATGGACAAAAGTTTGGAATATATTTTTCTACTAAATGCAGTTTTCAATCATATCAGGAAAAGGTTTCTTGTCCTGAAGTAGAGACAGGGGCGGTGCTACAGGGGGCTCAGGGGGTGGGCAGCCACTCCTATTTTCTGATTAAAATGACGGGAATTTACTGGGGGGGGGGGTTAAATATCGCTCCCACTAATCTTATTGATTTTGCTAGTAAAAAAAAATGGCGGACAAAAAAATTGCTTTTTGTCGTCGTCAGCCCCTTGACCCCGCTTGTCGGACGCTGTTGGGCTTGCATTTTGGCCAGCAAAACAATGTGTTCGGCAGGCAAAACTTCCCCCTACGGATTTCGCCCCTTCTAAAACTTTACCCTGGCGCCGCCCCTGAGTGAAGCTTATTTGAACTTCGTAATAATATGTACTGCATGAGTAATTGATCATTATTTGTAAGAAATATGCACTTTAAAACAGGGCTACGTAAAGAAATCACCATATTCCAAACCTTTGTCCAAGGCTGTAGTATACTTGTGGACTTGGTAGATTCATGCTAAACTGCACTTTTTGGGAATGGTGAAGCATCCTTCACCAAATCTAGATAAATTACTATTTATACAGGCCTAACTGGCAACAGTTACTGCATTTTCTAGGAATGACGGAACACGTTTATTTGTTTATTTTTAACATCAGTTTCCACACCTTGACACGACTTTTCTGAATATCCTTCGACCTGTTTACCTCGTTATTTTCAGTTTGAGATCATCGATTACAAAGTATTTAGCCACGCAAGCCAAGTCATGCAAGGCCAAAAGTTAAAGGCAGGGAATCTCATTTGCAACCCTCGCCCAGAATAGGAAAGCATCACGCATGAGCTTAGGCTAATTATGAAGAATGTGTATCTGAAACCTGAAAATCAGTAATTACCAAGAATTTGAAATATGCACCTAAAAGTAACTGTCAGGATGGAGGTCTCTGTCTACTTTCATGCTGTGATGGGATTTATGCATAAAATGTGTAATGTTCATGAATGCATTACAGTACACATTTATGATTTTCAATTTTTTCACAAACCGAACTTCATGAATAAACATAAAATGTAAGGGTCTGGAAGAAGACTAGTAGACTAAAGGAACTGTTGTCTCCACGAGACTCTGTACGAGACATTTATTCAAATCAAAGTCTAACGGTCACTATAATTCCATTGAAACTGGATTTCTAGCTCCTATACTTTGCTGAAGGCTCTTATTCGGTATCTTCATCTATAACTAGTGTATTTACACAATGCTAAGGTTTAGGGGTGCAAAAGAGACGCCCTACCTATAATATAATTTCAAGGCATATCATGTAGTTATTTCGTTAGATCAATCGAGAATATTCTCCGCAGACTCAGAACGACTGGACTCATTAACCTCGTCAGAACGTGAGCTCTCCGTCCCGTAGTGATACCGTCGCCGAATCACTCGCGTTGCTAGGCGTGGTCCAAACAACCTTTGGGACTAATCGCGGAATGCCTTTCTTGACTTTGAGTCAATAGTGACATAAACGGTGGAAAACACCACGCGGTGTTAAAAGTAAAAGGATCTTATAATTATATAAAAAGTCCATGGGAGAAGCATAGCACCGTTAGTCATTGCTTTGTAATTCAATTTGACGATGACACTGGACGAATTTTCGATGGCGACGTCATTTTTAATTTACCAACTGAAGACTAGACATGAGATATCTCGTCACAAGGTGTATGGGAAGTGCGTGTTTAATCAAAATGAAATCGTCTTCAGAGGGGAAAGCAGTTTATTCGATGATATTGCCAATTTCGGGGAAGAAAGTAACTAGTCCGATTGCCACAATCAGAACTCAATTGAACCTAAACACTGCTAAAGAAAGAATCGTCCTTAATACCATCACTCGAATAATACTGTCGGATACAGGGGAACACTCTAAGAAGAAATTTTCTCAAAAGGTTCTTTTCAAAACCATTTTGTCACAACAGTGACATCATTTTCGTAACAGCACCAGTGATGTACACATGAGACTCTTTAATTCTTCCACTTGCTTCGGCCTGTATTGATGAATTGATGAGTAATTGATTGATTGATTGATTGATTGATTGATTGATTGATTGATTAATTGATTGATTGATTGATCGATTGATTGTTTGATTTACTAATTTATTAATTCGGACTCTGTATTGGGGGCACAAAAACTCTGACGCGACACAAGGGGACCTTTCGTCACCCCCTACAAAATTGCTGAATACCCCCTTCTTGATGAAGTTGGCACACTCTATCCGACGTTCAAGCCGATGATGTAACTGACATCGTGTGAAACCGCCATTTGAGGTGCGATATATATAGGCCACTATTGAATTGGAGTTTAATGGAAATAGAATTAAGTGAGTCTATAACAAATTGCTTTCGCTGTAAGAGTTTGTACCAGAACTTAATAATGGCCTAAACAACAAAAATGACAAGAGAAGTTCGTCAACAAAACAGCTTATCCCATTCAGTCCTGCTGTGTCAATCGGTCTCAATCATATAGGATCGCTTGCCACTGCCCCTTCTACTTAATTGTGTGCTCTAATAGAAGCCAGTGACTGAATTAAGGGGGTTTGATTAAGACGTTGCCTTTCACCCCTCATCCTCTTCTTGGCGATGTGAAACGTAAATAAGTCGCATTGAATTAAGCTCGATTCCGATGCAATCGTGTTATTCTAGGAGCTGGCTTCATTCATCGTTTTGTTTGCCCGACGTCGCCACTGCCTAACCATAGCGCAAACCAATCGATGGCCACTTAATGGTACCTTAATACTTCGTCTTTGTTTCTTCAAGTCATTCTTACACACTCTCGCGTATATGAGGGCGTGAAAAACAAGTTGCCATTAGAGCTGCAAACAATAATCATAATCCCTTGGTGAGCATGTTGTTTTTCAGGGGGCGGACTATTACACATACTGCTCTAAGTTTGTGTTGACAAAATATATTCTGAACGGTCCGATGTGTGTTTATCGGGTGATGGTTATTACAATGCGGTTAAGAAAAGCTTCCGGACACTCGAGTGGAATTCGGCAATTTTGATGGGAAATGAATTTCGGATAAATTTACTTTTAATCGGTGATATCCATTAATGGAAGGGAATGACGTCATGATAAAGGGGTATCACCATCGCCACGCGACTAGGGAAGCTCCGGACGGCGACGGGGCCGGCGAAAGTTCGGCGCTCGTCTCGAATTGGTCCTTTTTGCTGGAGAGCAGCGGGTCCGTGCAGGTCGCGGGGAAGTGCAGCCGGTCGGTAGAGATGTGGCGAGAAGATGCGATGGTTTTGGCACTTGGTAGTTCGTGTTCCCCGATTCTTGGCCATGCTCGAAGGATATTATTAAGTGCTTCTTCACAAGGACACGGCAGATTTGCAGCCAGGCGAGTTCAGTGTTACTAGTGATAACGGTTGTCGATGTTGTTCTAAATGATTGCACTTTTTAGTGGGTAGCTTTCATGGTCATGATTGATATCATATTTAGCCTGACTAATGTTTTTCGTCTTTTCAATAATGTATTACATACCCAATTCATACGTCGTACTCAAAATAAACCCATGTGGTCGTTATTGATGGTCACTTTCGTTTATTTGTTTGTGTTAATTTATTTTCATTTCAGTTGCCAAACAACGCGACCCATCTGTTATTTTGACGTTCTTATTTATGATAAATGATATAAATGCACTTATAAATATATTGCAGGTGTTGTATGTGATTATTTTCGTGCAGCTAAGTTAATATCATATCACTCATATCGCACACAAAATTTCAGGCGTTTCTACTGCAGATGATTTTTTTAAAGATATGTATTGATAATTGTAAAATTTAATACATGTACACAGAACACACAAACAAAACATACAGCAGTTATATACACGTACTACAAAAGTTATTGCTCACGTTTAACGTACTTTTGGATAATTTTCCGTAAACTCTACACATTTTCATAACTTAATTCTACACGATGAGTTTTGCTTGTAACGGCTGTTACAACCAATTGTCCATCAGTGGCAAACAGATAATGTGTACAAGAACCGACTCGGGATGTGAAGATTTTTGTGTTAAGAAAAAAAAATGGGTGACATTTGGAAAAAAGGAGCTCGCTCATTTGAATAAAATCGTGTTATACATGTATATTGGCAAAGATTAGCACTGGTGTGACGTTCCAAGTTTAACACACACACACACACACAAAATAATAATAGTCAAGGCTTTTATACACAGATCAGGCAACGTGCTGATGTAAATCAGGTTCCTTTTTACCACTTGAAAGGATTACGTTTTACATGAAGAATGAGTACTTAATTTGGGTGCTCAAAGAGATTAAATCATGTACAATTGATTTGGAGCTAATACTGATGTACAAGAGCTTATCTACAGGAACATTGCAGAAATTGATCAAAAATAAGAGTATGGCACCACCAAAATCTGGAAAGAAAGTAATTTTATCAAAACATTTGCACTTTGACTTAATAAGAATATCTTTTACAAATTAAAATGGCAATGATGGCATTAAACCCGATAAAAATTTCCTTGCAATGCAAAATGAAATCATTATTGTGTGTGTGTGTGTGTGTGTGTGTGTGTGTGTGTGTGTGTGTGTGTGTGTGTGTGTGTGTGTGTGTGTGTGTGTGTGTGTGTGTGTGTGTGTGTGTGTGTGTGTGTGTGTGTGTGTGTGTGTGTGTGCGTGCATGTTTTGGGGGGATTTCGTTTGATTAAAATGCATTTCTGTTACAGACTAAAGAAATTGAAACAACATGTAACTTTAAAGATTTCTTTTGAGGATTTTAATCAACTGTACATTTATTACTTGTTTTGTCATAATCCCATTTAAATTTTGATGTGTAATATAACCGAATTTAGGGAGATCACCGCAACAAGAAAATGTACAGGAAGCATAACGTCATCAAACAATGTCGAAAAGTATTTTTTTTTTAAGAATTACAACTTTATCTATGTGTCCGTATATAGGCAAGTGTAACTCGTGTAATTTTGGAACTCAGTGATTGGTATTGCTATACTATTGTCTTACTCCAAGGCAGAACGCGTTATAGTAGTGTTAACCAATCACTATCCTTACAATTCCTGCGTACGTTATCAAAAAGTATAAAAGAACAGAGGCGGGAGGGGGGCCAATAAAATCGGACGTTTATCTCACAGACACAAAAACTTGCGTACATATACATGGTTTTGGGAAAAGAAAAAAAAACCCGCAGCCCCAATCCCCCTTTTTTCAGGGCGGCTCCCAAAAACTACCCAATTAAAGGCAGGAGGTTCCTGGGTGCAGGGGCTGTTGGGGTGCTACAGCTACACCCCTAGATTTTCATGAATCTTTTACTATTTTGGTAATTTCGTTTTGATTTATTACCCTACATTTACTGTACCAGCGTCTATAGTGATGTGAAGTGAAGTTCTCGGTTTAGGGTCTGATTTCCATATAATATAATGAGCATGAACTGCACCTGAGAATAATGCTACCCTCCCCCTTCCCCAATGTTGGATCAAATACAAGTATACTCGATTTTGAGGTGTAATTCGGGGAGGCTTTCAATTAAGAACCATTAGCGTAAAGACGTCTTTGGCGGTTTAAACTTGGCAGATTCATCAGTTCATGGAATCGAGAATGCCGTGTAATTGTTCATGACACCTTATTATTGGGACGAGTACACTTTGGTTGAAATACGATACGCGAAAATCTTTCAATGTACTTTCTTTGCTTGTCTACTCAATTTTTCGTTTTGCTTATTTGTTTGTTTTTCTGTTTCGGACATAATCATGATCACATAATTATCTGCGATATAGTGATTATGATTTTACTGATGAAAAACAAAATGTTTTCGTAAAATACTCACAAGACTGTTGGCGTGGTTGATACTATTGATACAATGCTGCGATAGTGTTTTTTTTTGTCTTTCATTTTCTCTGCAGTTTTGATTTTATTTTTTACTTGCAGGTTTTTTTTTCTCTTTAGGAACGGGACGAATTATTGGGTTGTTAGCACAAACGGTCTGTGTAAATTACATATAAAGATGTTTTGTAAATTTGATTGTTTTTTTAATTTTGTTTTACTTACCAATGTACCGAAATATTTGTTTCTGTCTAACTTTAGCGATAATATAAAATTGCAATAGTATACTTTTACTATCATACTGGTATCACTACTGCTGCTGCTGCCATTACCATGTGACGACAACGAGGACGACTACTACTTCTTCTGCTACAACAACAACAACAACAACAGCAACTACTACTACTACTACTACTACTACTACTACTACTACTACTACTACTACTACTACTACTTCTACTACTAATTCTACTACTACTACTACTACTACTACTACTACTACTACTACTACTACTACTACTACTACTACTACTACCACTACTACTACTACTACTATTAAGTTTATTACTACTTCTACTACCACTACTTCTACTACTGCTACCACTAATTCTACCACTACTACTACTACTACTACACTACTACTACTTCTACTAGTACTACTACTTCTACTACTACCACTACTACTACTACTACTACTATTAAGTTTATTACTACTTCTACTACCACTACTTCTACTACTGCTACCACTAATTCTACCACTACTACTACTACTACTACACTACTACTACTTCTACTAGTACTACTACTTCTACTACTACAACCACTATACAACTATACTAATTTACTACTAGTACCACTACGACTACTATAACGACGACTATACGAGGACGATGACTACTGCTTCTGTACTGCTTCTCTCATTCTTATCGTCAAAATTTGAATTTACAATTATTAATCATATTTCATTTCATTTATTTTCTTTTTTCCTTCAGAATCTGGACAATGGACCCTCTGAGGGTACTATTCTACATCAGTGTCGCGTTGATATACATTATAGCGCCCGCAACGGCGCTTGGTCCGTTATGCGGATCGGCGTTGGCGAATTCACTCGCTGTTGTTTGCGCAGAAAGAGGGTACTACGAACAACAACCAGACATAGCCGGTAAGTGTTAGTACCCAGATAGAAATACGATGTTGGCCCAACGTCAAACCAACGTTACATAATTATGTACAGTCATTGTTATTGTTGTTGATGCTTTACTCAAACAACTTACTACCTCTTTTCTAAAAGGCCTACCGCACACAACGACTTTTGTCGTACGACTGCACCGACTTGGATCCGAAATAAAAAAACAAAGCTTATATTGTCGTACACGCTGATTTATTTCGCGGGATTTATTTCAGATGCAGAATCGGTAAGTCGTGGCGGAAAATCGCAAAGTGTGCGGTGGCCTTTAAACATCCCGGGGCTTGAATGAAGACTATCGTCAGCATGACGAAATATTATTAGGGTACAGAATTTAGTCACCTTTACTCAGCATTGGAGCCTCTAACATGACTCCAATATATGGACAATGTGTTTGAAAACCTTTCTCTAGCAGGCAACTTTCCGTTAAAAATCACATTTTGGTTTCCCGTAGCCACAACCAAGGAGTTGAAGCTCCTTGCCACAACAAATAAGTTTCACCGTAGATGATGATGATGATGATGATGATGGTGATGATGATAACGATGATGATGATGATGGTGATGATAATGATGACGATGATGATGATAATAATAATGACAATGGTGATGATGATTATGGTGATAATGATGACGATGATGATGATAATAATAATGACAATGGTGATGATGATTATGGTGATAATGATGACGATGATGATGATGATGATAATGATGATGGTGATGATGATGATGATGGTGATGATGATAATGATGATGGTGATGATGTTAATGATGGTGATGATGACGATGATGGTGATGATAATGATGATGATGATGATGATAATAATAATGACAATGGTGATGATGATTATGGTGATAATGATGATGATGATGATGATGATGATAATGATGGTGATGATGACGATGATGGTGATGATGATAATGGTGATGATGACAATGATGATGATGATGATGATGATGGTGATGATGTATTTGATTTATGTAGCTAATTTAGTTTTGATTGGCAAAGTAGGATATCAAGAGAGTTCTGAGTATCGACCTAATTCAAAAAGCAGAATTTTGCACTCCGTTTTGCCGTCGATCTCTCGACCAGTTTGATTCTGAAAGCTTGAAGCCAGTGACTTCCAATGTTACCACAGCGTTTGCAGAAGAACTTTAATTGGTTATTCTGACAACACTAGAACGTCTAATCGGATTAAATTGTTGTGGATAGATCCCTAACTCATTAACCACTCTTGCCATTGCCCGCAATAATCCCCAGTTAGAAAGTACAACAAAAAACCGCATGTAATACAAAACTCAAAACGTGCGTAAAGGTTTAATCTGTTTAGGTAGAGAGAGAATGGAGATTTTGGCTTGAGAAACACCAACAACATCTTTTGTTCGAGAGACCAAAAGTGTGGGGCAAACAACACACTGTCAAACGTGGTAATCAGAAGTCGTGCTCTCCATTAGGTTAAGAAATTGTGTTCTTGGTTTACACACCATGATTTTTTTAATCGAAATTTATCCACCTAATCATCCTAGCATAAAAATACAGTATAATTTAGTTTGTGAAATGCAAACCTTCAGAACCTTCTGAGTTGATAGTCGGCAGGGCAGGTACTATCGCCAACTAATCCGTGACTCCGTGCAGGCTAAAGTGCTCTCTTGAAGCCTTCAAGGGACAGGGCATTTACAGTGTTACTGCCCAATATATTACAAGTTTTTGCAGTTCTTGGAAAAAATGAATATTTATTTACATCTGTCCGGGCAAATGGAATTTTTATGCGTTTTTTATGCTTATTCCGATGAATTATGGTTATTCCGATGAAACGATGAATTATTTCAAAATGGGACATTTGCCTGTTTATTCTGGTGTATATAACGGGTAACGGCAGTCTAATAAATAACAAATTTGATAGAATCCAACACTATCATAAACTTTTCAGCACTTGTCCAACTTAACTGGTGTAAGTTTCTGACAGGAAAATTTTGATCAGCGGGGGGGGGGGGGTGCCAATTGAACGATACTCGTAAATGACTAAATGGCTAAGTAGTAACATCATATGTGTTATCCTTAAGTTGCTGACTGGGCAAAAAATATACCAATACACAAACTAAATTCCTTAGATTAGAAAGTAAATCTCCCAATTGTAATCTCGGACAAATGCGAAGGTGGATTGAAAATGTCAACAAAGTAAGAATAATCACTGACAGATCTACGATATAAATATTGTATGATTCAATAAAATCTGTATATTTTAATCCCGTGATAGCAATCTAAGGAATTTATAAAGAGAAATGAGCAAGTCGTATTTTTACATAAGTTTTTGTGAGATGCAATATTCACTTATAAACTGGACGGTACTATCTACTTGTCTCAACTTTATACTCTTAAGAAAAAAAAAAGGTTCTTGAAAGTTCACAGTTTTTTCACAATACCAGAACCAATTTTAGTGTTTATCAGAAGCATTTTTACGTAAACTATTTTCGTATAAGAACCAATTTTGTTCGAAATGGTGATGACAAGAACCTTTTGTTGATCAAAAACGTTCTCATTAGCGCCCCCCCCCCCAATGGTTCTCCTAAAAGTAATGGTTCCACAACGAACCCTTACATTAAAGTGGTATAGGGCTTTGCGGATCCGTGTTAACACTGTAGGTTGGTATTGGTTAGTCTCAGAATACCGCGACGATGACAAAACACTTTTTGCCACCTTGTGTACTTTAGGTAGTTCATAGCTAACGTATGTACCAATATACCTGAATTCTACGCCTTGATTCGTTTAAATAGGAGTAATGTAAAGCACTTCCTCACTCACGTTTGATAATTTCCCGTTATCGGACATAATGCTAATATCCGCCTCAAAACTTTGCGGCGAATTTGACTGCAACGAGCTTGCGTTTATCTGCAATTCCCATGCATGGCTTGCTCGTGCTGTGTTTCGAATTTGGTTGAGGTATTGCATGCATATAATACGACAGACAGAAATAGCTTATAGGCGTTTTCGTGGATTGTAATAAATGAGCAAACGTAATTTCTGTAAATTGATTGCTATCAGGATCAGGGAGAATGTGCTTCGAAAAAGGTGTGGCTTGTAAAGACGTTAATGGTACTGAATTGTTTAAGTGAGAGGTTATCACGCAATCCAAACTTCATTTTTTTTTTTCATTTCTAACGCTGCGATGAGAAGGTACGCTGTATTTCAACTTTTCTTACAAATGAATAAATCACGTGGTATTTGAAGCTTCATGCAGTGTAGCGCGCAATTTGTTCTGCTACACTGCATGAAAGGTGTAGTGTTTTTTTTTTACTTAATACCAGTGTGCATGTTGCGCAATTTAGATAATTGAGTAGAATTTTAACATGCACTCCGTGAGATATGAAACTTATACAACAAGAATGTTGAGGTTAAGCACAATATCTGATATCAGTTGCCCAACAACCTGGGTGTTATAATCAACCCCCACCCCTCCCCCAGTTTTTGCAGTTGACAATTTTGGGGTGGTATAAACTGGTCCCAATAAAGCCCAAGTATAGTAACAGTTTTGGTCGATCAGACATTTTTTTTTCATTTATCTTTACAAACTGTTCTGTTGTCACCCCAGACATTTAAAAAAACATATAGGCCTTCAACCTGTCAAAAAAACTTATTAGAATGACATATTCTTAAATGGTCAGAGAACAATTATACATCACCCTGCCGCCAAATTGTCGCGGGCCCTCTACTTTCATTTTTTACTTTCTCACAAATTAAAAAAAAATGAAGCATTTCAGAGTGTGTGGTTTTCAGGGCATTAATTAAAACACCACAATAAACAAATAAAAAAACTTTTCATCGCTTACTGAAATTATTCTAGGCTTTTAAACCTCTTTCATGCATGCAATTAACTATGGATTGTTGTCAGAACAGAACAGTTATGACCGAGCAATCATAAGTTTTTTTTTTTTTAAAGTTAACGAATATAATCACCAAATTAAAGACAGCATATCACCCGTCCGTGCGAAGGGCCTTCCTAGGTCATAAATAAATTACCACCATAATTCCCAGCTAATGTTTAATTTGTCCTCTCCTGTGTCGTGTTCAATATTCATTAAACCTGGTGGACATCACAATCGGTATCAAATAGTGGCATCCCTATATCAGTATACCAACAAAATATCCAACAAGTGGGACTGAGCGGGTTAACTGCAGCTACACCAAGCCCGCCACTTCCACAGACATGCGCTTGGCCACTGTGTGTCCCAAGTCGTCGGTGCAACCCTCTTTACTCATGTTACCCTTACGCCCTTAGTCATTGTTGCCGAGTTCCGCCGTTGCGTCACCGCGGAGCTACAAGCGAGCGCACATGCCGGGCCACTGAGTGATAGTGCTCGCATGTTTCCCATTTGCGCGGAGAGGCAGCCAGGAAAACGAAAACGTTTATTCACTCAGGACTGAGTAAATCTTTGGCAACGCAAACACGCCCTTTGTGGGGCTCGAAGGAGTAATAACGGTCATCCCTGATTAGGAAGGCTATAGGAAATAGTTAGGAAATGGGGGACTCGCCGATCTTGTTTTTTTCCAGCATTTTGATTGAAATTACAGTAATCAGATCATTACGGTTAACGAACTTTTTCTGTCATCTGGGTAAAATAAACAAAATCACCTGTTATCGCCACTTTAAAGCAAGGGCGGCGCTACAGGGGCAGAGGGGGCGGCTCCACTCCCTATAGCCTACACTATGGTTTATGGAGTATCAAACTGATGAAAATCAGGTTTTAATGTTTGTGGACCCCCTCCCTTTTCAGTCAGAATGTGCACTCTAGCCATTGTGTTTCAAGACATTTAGTTCTTGGGACATTTTTGATTCCCCCAATCACGTCACCGCCCTTAAACAGACTGTATTTACAAATCTTTACTCAGGATATGAGTTGAAAATCAAGTTTGTTTGAATTATTACATAGCCATACAAGTCTACCTTGAGACCCCTGTCCTGCACAGGCGCGGTTTACGGGGGGGGGGCCTGGGGGGGGGGGGGCTTAAGCTCCCCAAAATTTGCCCAAGGCCCCCCCCAAAAAAAAAAAAAAAAAAAAAAAAATTCGAAGGGTAAAAAAATTCTGAGTGACCTTTTCGGCGACTGAGTTGATCGTAAAAAAAAAAGATTTGACCTCGAATTTGGAAGGGAAATTTGTCTTTCCACCCCCCCCCCCCCCCCGCTGAGCGACTTTTCGGCGGCTGGGATGACCGAGAAAAATGTTGGACCTGGAATTTGGAATGAACATTTTTTTCTTCACCTACCCCCCCCCCCACCCCCCCCCCCCTCGCTGAGCGATTTTTTGGCGGCTGGGATGACCGAGAAAAAACTTGGACCTAGGATTTGGCCACGAATGCCGGAAGCCCCCAGTAGCCCCCCTAAATTTTTCTGTCTAGAACCGCGCCTGGTCCTGCATGGGCCGGTGTTCATCACATGTAATTATGTGAAAATGATTTACAAATAACAAATGGATGTGCACCATAATGCATTTTTCCTATACTTGACAAAATATTGTGCGCTAGTCCTCATGCACGATAGTATCCACCGACTAATACATGGATAAAAGACTAAATACAAGAAATGAAATAAATAAACATTAATAATAAACAAGTGTGATTTAAAAAAAAGGAGGAGAACTACTGCAGATCGATCCACAAAATAATATCATTTAAGAGCTTCGACACTATTTCCTCATTGACCTAAGGACTAATTAGACCGGAAGTATTCGCCGGGTCACTAGACGTATTGTAGTAATTAAGGGTCAACTGTTATACAATTTGCCGGTTTAATGACAGAAATGCGTATACTTCGTTCAATGTGACTCCAAGACAGGTGTCTGTACGTCCTTTTGATGACAGCCGCCGTTCTTTCTTTTAAGTTTTGTCTTCCGGACAAACCCTGTTTTATTGTTCCATCATTCAGTTGTTAACTCGTACGTCCCAGAGAAATTACAGCTGTATGGGCATTTGGGTGTAATGTGTGGTGCAAGTTTGCACTTTCGGTACTGTAAGGGTTAACTCGTCATGTGCCTATGCAAAGAACGTTAAGTGTATGCCGTGTGCCTACGCAAGAGCCTCTAATGCAATACATAATGCATACAGTTAACAGCTTTTGTATAGGCGCACAACACAGAATAAACGGCCTGTGCATAGGCACTCGGTAGGTTAGGAGGTAGTCCGTGAGTTAAAGTAAAGAGCAAGTGAGGTATTCCTTGCTTTTACCAGCCCATAGATCGCTGAATTTGTAGTTTACGTTTAGAGGCATGCAGAAGGGTGAAAAGTTGTACAAAGTTAATGGGATTGTCGCCCTGTTGGACATCAATATGCAGATCGTATCTATAGCTCCACGCTTGATCCATTTTTCCTACAATGTTTAGCTGGATCACTTTAAAGCAAAAACCAAAAACAAAGAAAAAACAAAAACAAAATCGTGGTGTGCAAACCAACACAATCTTTAAAGGCCGGACGTCTCCTTTGCACGCTGTCAAATGTGATGGTGATTGTCTGCCACGAAAATGATTTTGTAGTGGATAATGGCTGTCATTAGATCTTACAGAAAAAAAAAAATGCATCACATAATTCACAGAATGTCCACACTCGAATTGTATTTTTTTTTAGCACGTTCAGATATTACTTTAGACCATTAAACCCCATTTCAGTCAATATAGACATCGTATCCGATAGAGAATCACGAACCACAAAAATGATTCCTCAACATCGACAAAGTACTTGATTATACCCAACAGTAGATGGCGCTGTTCAAATTAGTTGCAACCTCTCACTGTGCGAGTAAAATGCACAGCGTACCTCCCACAACATACTCAGTCCAAGGAGGTGGAGGTGTTCTATTGTAATAATGTTCCTTAGAAATTTCAGTAGAAAATTAATTAAGTCTTGAAAGGGGGAGAGTTGGGTATGCCACTGCATGGCCAATGAAACATTCATTTTTAACACTTCAAATCCGTTGAATTCACCTCTGAAAATACAGTGGCATTACATTGCTTTTCATGCGCAGAATTCTGTTTTTTTTTATACATAACGTGGTGATCATTAAATGGGAAAAAAATGTATACCTATCAGCCTTAAGTGATAATTCTATTATAATTGATTTAGAAAAAATGACATGTACAGCCCCCCGAAAACAACAACAACAACAACAACAACAACAACAACAAAAACAAAAACAAAAACAACAACAACAGCAACAACAACAACAACAACAACTGAATTTGGTCAGTCACAACAACAACAGCAACAACAACAACAACAACAACTGAATTTGGTCAGTCAGAGGGAGACAGGTTTGTTGCTAGGTGTTCTCTTTAACTTCAGATTAAGATTCAGATTACTTATTTCTGGTTTTAGTAAGTGTATTTTGGTATACGTATTTTCAATCAATGCCCCAAAACTAAATTTTGTTCATTTTCTTTTTCTATTTTGCCGTCAGTTTCGCCTATTGTACCACGTGACGTTGCGTCCACTTTCCTGAGGTCGTCGAGTGGGGGAGCTAATCACAGACAAAAGAGACGACCAAGGACTGGTAAAATTGTAACGGAGTGCTGCGAAAATATTTGTACTATGGCCATTCTGGAAAGTTACTGTATGAAACGAACAGCGACAGAACCGCCAGCACACGAACCTACTACCGTCAGAGAAGATAATTCCCTTGAAAATGTGAACAGGGAACAGGAAAGAGAAAGAACTGAGAGTGCCGAGGTTTCGACGAGTCGTAATAATGGCGGATCGAGCGAAAGGCGGACAGACGACGCTACGCCAGCAACGAACATTGAAAGACCAACTGTTCAAAACCCAACAGACACTTCTAAATCGAATCGAAGTTCAAAACATGATAGGAGAAGGGGGAAAAATAACCCGGACTCATCGCGAACGTCCACTTCGTCGAGTAAGAAAAATAGGACTTCAAAACAGGCGAGCAGGGAGGAGAGGCGGAAGAATAATAGTATGGAAAGGAAAGCTAGTAGAGAGCTACAGCGCGCCATCAGTCGGGAGAGGAGACAGAGGCTGAAGCAGGAGAAGCAGCAGCGAAAGAACGATAAGAAAAAGAGGCGACGGATGGAATCGGCGGAAAGGTCGAGGGGCACAGACAGAAATACTCCTGCTGAGGATATAACGCCCTTGGTCCGGGAAGCTCTGGCTGAACAAGTAAGTATGATATTGTTGTGATAATTAGTAAACAAAATTAATAAAATCATGTTGTTAAACAGAAAAAAAAACCATGAAATAAACGCCACCTACCAACTAGCGTTGGCAGTACATAATGATAATTTTCTCTCTCCTATTTTTCCCGGCCTTCTCTGGTCCTCAATATACTTATACTTCTGCATCCTCCTCCTCCTCCTCCACCTTCTTCTTCTTCTTCTTCCTTCTTCTCTCTTCTTCTTCTTCTTCTTCTTCTTCTTCTTCTAGCTCCTTCTCTTCTTATTCTTCTTCTTCATCATCTTCAATTTCTCCTCCATCTCCTCTATTTTCTTCTCCGCCGTCTTCTTCTTCTTCTCCTCCTTCTTCTTCCTCCTCTTTTTCTTCTTCTTTTTTCTTTTCTTTTATTTACTACATATGTTGAATTATTTTGTCCACTGGGAACTTTACGGGATATGTTGTCTTTATTTGATATAAAAAAGAGGCATTGGAATAAAATGTATTCCAGCGTAAGGATAGTGTTTATGAAACAGAAAAACTTGTGACTTTGAATAAGTTTATGCTAAAATTTACTAAACTGACAAAAAGGAAACAATAATAGGGATGCTTAAAGGGTATTGTCATGATTAAGAGAAGTAAAGAATGCCTCAAGAACCAAATAAGTTGAAATACATAATAGAGTTTATAATTCAGGCTGGACGGATTTGTCTTGAATTTGTTTACTTGAGAAGAAACAAGCGTTCATTTATCAGTAATGAGTAACAAGTATGACTTGATAGGAATTAATGCCACAGAAAACTGCACAACAAATTTGACCGTCACAGTACTCTCTGATAATCAACAAAGAAGAAATGTTTGATCTGAAATTTTCACAGAAGAAAGCTTAAAACAGTTTACTCGGTTTTGGTATATCATTGTGTCCTAACTTGAGGACTACTCCCAACCTTGCCATTACCCTTAATCACTGAAAACAACCATTGAATTTTATTTTTGCTTACAATTATTTGGTGGTTTTCATTTCCCCTCTTTTGAAAATTGCAGACAAGACGGACTCGATCGCGGTCGTCAAGCTCTAGAGAACGTTTAGCGCATACACTGCGCGCAGAAGATGATGAGTTACGCAGAATACGGGCCAGGCAACCACTCTCCCGCCCTTCACATTTACAGCTACCCTCGGCGCAAACGACGCATGCGCAAGAGGCACTTTCCCATCGGAGAACAAGGAGCGTTTGGCAGAAAATCAGAGACAGTGTTCTACGTCACTTCCGGTGAGACACGAACAGTTAGAAGAAACCTGAACGATGAAAAACGACGAGTGTGTGCCGATTCGCGTTTACTCTCGTTTTCATTTGAGATTCCATCCATTGGAGAACTTTGGAGAAAGTTGGAGAACTGATTGGGATGTTGAGATGCTCATCTTGAATCTGATTTAACTGATGAGATGCGAACCTTGTTGCAAGACTGTCAACACCCAAAGTTATGGCAGCTGCACCTACAACAGGTTGTTTTCCATCCATGACTTTAATCAACACAAATAATTTATACACATTTGGATCACGACATGCGACATCGACTGTCATGAAATTCGAGATTCTTTACTAATGCGTTTCTAAAAGTAAGGGTATAAAGGTTGCACGGATTTGAATATCTGATGGAAGATTCGAACCTTTGTAGTCTCAGTCTTGACTCTGAAAGAGTTTTATTTACTGGTGAGTGGATTTTTGTAGTCTGTAATAGCGCACAAACAAACGGAAGAACACGAATACTAGTATTCTGCCCATCCATTTCTGAAATGTCTTCATTCTGCCAGTGGTGGCGCCATCCGGGAACTTTATCTGTGAGCGTTGAGCCTGAATACTGTTCAGTTCATTAACCAGGCGTCAACAATCTGAGCCTGCGTGAGCTCTATATTCAAAAAGCCCTCAACAATTGTAGCTACATAAAAAAACGAACAAACAAATATTAATAACCAAACAAAATTTTCTTCGGGAGGAAAAAAGGAACAGTAATTCACAGGTACAGAATGTGTTCAGCAATCGTATATGATATTTCAGCGATTTTCTGTGACCAAGCTTGTGAAGGATACAAATATTCAAGTGGAGGAGACTGTGCACAACGCCCTCACACAGGCAAGTGCGCCCTCTTGCAAATATACTTGACTGCGTCACTAAAGATATATGACAGCCTTGACAGTATATGGCCTAGAGCCTGCAGCTGCAGATGTGTTTTTCATTTTAATATTGAACGTTAACTAGTGTGGTAACGTGGACCAAATTATCGTATATGCATCGTTTTAATCAAACTATCTCTTCTTAGAAGACTAACGCGGATTTTATTTTTTTTTTCATTGTAGAACACCGTAGCACTGACTGAAACTGGAATATGTTGTATTCATTTCATTGTATTACAGAGATGAGAAAAAAATCACAAATTACAATAATTATGAGTATTTATTTTAATAAATGTTGTACGTTGTTAGTTGTGGGTAGAATTCGTTTCTTTACTATTTATTTATATCTGTACTTAATAGTGTAGATGGGAACGAGCGAGGACGTCTGTTTCAATGGCAAATAGAATGTAATTTATGAAATCAAATGTGGCGATAACAAAACTTAACTTAAAGTGGCAAATAGTTCTTCCATTAACGTCGTTATGTTTTTGCATTATGTGTATTTAGGTTTCGATGTTATGTTGTATTCAGTAATATAAAATTACACCCGCTGTGCTACCCAAGGAGAATAATGTGCACGCAGTTGTCTTAACTCGTTCTTGTATTAAAAATATTGTGTAAATAATCATTTGAAGTGGAATATATTCCACTATATTTAACACACTGGCGATATCGTCATTAAAATGTTTGTATTTATTGATTTTAGTTAATGGCACATCATTAACACTTTCGGGAAACGTACAACTAAAAGTGATGGGCAAAATAACAGTATTACTGGCGTTTCACAAGTTCTATTTTACTTTTTGAAAATAGTAATGACTTTGTTCCTCTGCATAAAATGTCACTTGGTGGTAGGAAGTGAATGAATTGTGTAAAAATCACTGATAATGACGAGGTCAGATCATTTGAAATATTTTGAATAACCAAAAATTATTGATCTGGTGATTTAGATATAAATTTGATTATATTTTAATGAATTGTAATCTTAGAGAAAATGAAATGTTGTATTCTCAATTTGTTTCCGAAGGATCTAGCATTATCGGATACAGCTTTATTAATGTGATATATCGGATCCATCATACTATTTCGTTATAAACTAGTGGACGTTGTACACAACTGGTGTATTTATAATATCCCATGCAGGTTGAATAAGACTGACACTAACATTAACAAAATGCATTTGTTCCGATAAAACAGATTTTGGACAAAGTCGTCATTATTAAAATAGAAAATGGAGCCTTCTTCGGTATTATCACCGAAATATTAAATTATTTCATGGGCGTTAAATATGTTGTCAAATGAAATGTATTTACAAACTCCAATTAAAACCAACCATGAAAAAGGATTTTCACACTTTTTAAAATTTTGGACCAGTCCATGACGCCATTCCATGTCAAAGGTGAATAATTATGTAACGATGTCACATGATCATAATTATGATGTAATGTCACGTGATCATGAATGTGTGCTTTATTTCATTTTGTTATGTTTATTATGTAGTTATTTAAATATGTAGCAATTCATTTATTTACATATTGTTATTTAAGTATTTCCTGTTTATTTATTTTTCTTTATTTGAATTGTTGATTTATTAATTCATTTATTTTTTTATTTATTCAATCATTGTTTTATATTTGTTTACGTCATTACGCTATGAAAAGAAAACGGAAAGAAGCAAGGGGAAAGATCCCTGGAAGAGCCTCATTTGCGTTAAAGTGATTGTACACACAAGTACATGCAGTATTGAAGGATTCCGCTGTAAAAGTTTATCTTGTCATGCTGTCTCCACTGTCGGAGAAATATTAAAAAAACACTTTAGACCACAGTTATTGTTTTGTGGCTTTGTTGGGTTTCAATCTCCATTACAGACGAAAACTGCATGTACTCTCATTCAATACTGGCTGAAAGGTATGCTCCCTTCCCTTCATCCAGACGAATTCAAGGTTATAGCCTGACAGACCGAAGGCCCGAATGACCGAAGACCCGATAGACCGAAGACTCGAACGACCGAAGACCCGATAGACCGCAGACCCGAAAGACCGAAGACCCGATAGACCGAAGACCCGAACGACCGAAGACCCGATAGACCGAAGGCCCGAAAGACCGAAGACCCGATAGACCGAAGGCCCAAAAGACCGAAGACCCAAAAGACCGAAGACCTGAAAGACCCGATAGATATTGAAGACCAAAAAGAATGAAGACCCGGTAGACCAAAGACCCAAAAGACCGAAGACCCAAAAGACCGAAGACCTGAAAGACCCGATAGATTGAAGACCAAAAAGAATGAAGACCCGGTAGACCAAAGACCCAAAAGACCGAAGATCCAATAGACAAATGGTTCGATGGACCAAAGGTACGATAGACCGAAATTCCGATAGACTAAAGACCCTAACGTTGTTTTAATTATACAAATTGAATGAAAATGTATGAAGGGTGGGGGTACATGGGGTGGATAGGTGCTCTAAATACTATTTAACACATCAAACTGTTTATTTTACTTTTAAGGATACGAAGTCCAACGGTGGCATACAAATCTTCGGTCTATCGTACTTTCAGTCTTTATAGGAATTCCCCGAATTCAAGACAGACCCCTTCCGGCCCAGATATATTGCAATCCAGTCAGTGTCAGTGTTGGTACAATTATACTTATTCAAGTTCTCGATGCATTTTAAAGGAGTGGATTTCAATAATATGTTTCGCTTCACTCTTAAAAGTACGATATTGACCGCTGATACGGCTAAATTGGTCTGTTTCAATTACACCCGAAAACGGGTGAAATATATGGGCCGGACTTGGGTAAGACTTGACCCTAATTTGGTAAAATGTAATTAAAACCACACATTACTTCAGCAACTCAGTCTATAATTCTGGTATCTACCCGCCTAGAAACATTTGTATTAGACGCTGTAAAAATGTTATGTATTATGATTATGATTATGATTACGGTTAATATTATTAAATTCGGAGTGAGATAAGACTCCGTTTCTGGGAGGGTGTGCCCTGACCCCCCCCCCCCCCCCCACCTCTCCCCCAAGCTGGAATGCATAACAATCTAGACTATATAGTTACTATTCTGGCTTATTTCTGTGAAAAGTGTAGACTATCGAATTTCGTTTGCTCGATCCATCGGACCTTTGGTCTATCAGGAAGTCCCTGGGAAAATAAAAAGAAACCTATGTATTGATTCGCATAATACGCCTAACTAACATACGCATTATGGTTGGAGCAAATGAGTTCAATCCACTGAACTAGAATCTACACACTACGAGGATTCCGGCTTCTCCCGTAATATAGACCACAGTTTCCCTACCGAGTGTACACATTCACCAATACTGCAAAAACAGTGGTGTTAAAATTACACCAGTCAGTGTTGTTAGAGGACCGCACCAAGCATTTTACACCGGGGTTAAATTTACGGTGTTAGTACAACACTCATTGGTGTTATAATAGCATATTATATTTGTTATATAAACAATATTTGGTGTCATGGTCGAACTCCATGGTGTATTTCTAACACTGGGTGCGGTCCTCTCATATCACCGACTGGTGTTGTCTTTGATATCGTAGTTTTTACAGTAATAATTTTTAACAATGCCTTCCTTAACGAATGGCCACCTGCACTCATTAATTCATTGTAAGATAATCACTGATTGGTCAGAGGGACTAAGTAAGATGGCGTCCGGCGGGGACGATGTACAGTCCAACGCAAGCCTTCTAGTGTGTAGATTCTCGTTCGGTGGTTCAATCAATCAAGCACACTGCATTTTATACAATCCTACCTCGATAGTTGCCTGAAGTTCAGATTATAACTAAACTTGACCTTTTTTTTGTTGTTTGAACTTAATTTTATTTTGATGTGACCGTTTTTTACCTCCTCTTTGACAGCGAGAACAGGCTGAATATGTGATAATAAAGACAAACAAATTGCATACAGTGAAAATGATATTGTGAACAGTGTTGTTGCTTGTTATGTTTCATTGTCTTTTGATTTTGTTGATCAATGATGTTATTCCTGCTCTACAGACTGTAATTATCTTCTTCCTCCTCCTCCTTCTCCCCTCCCCCTCGTCTTCTTCTTCTCTTCATTTCCTTCCTGTTCTTTTCTCTATTTCTTCCTCTTTTTTCTCTTGTTCTTCCTCTTCTTTGACTTCCACTGCTATTCTCATTTTCAACACTTCAACACTACCGTGCGACTATACTGGTAACTGATGTGTGGTACTGCCGTAGTAGCAGGCCTATTATGGTAACTAGCGTGTGGTAAGTGCTGTGGAAACTAGCGTGTAGTTGTGCTATATCTGGTGTACGTGGCAGTGCTGTGGTAAATGTGCGCTAGCTGTCAGTGTGTCATTGTGCTGTGGTAAATAATGTGTAGTAGTGTTGTAGCTGCTTGGTTTCGTGGTAGTGGTGTGGTTATTGTGTATGGTAATATAGTGGTAACTGTTGTGTCATAGTGCTGTGATAATTAACCGACGTGTGGTGGTTTGGGGGTCATTTCTGGTGTGTAGTTGTGATGTGGTGGGTAGTGTAAGGTAGTTTTGTGGTAACTGGTGAATGATAGTACCGTGATAACTCACGTGTGGTTGTGCTATAGTAATTGGTGTGTGGTAATAATAGATGTGCGGTAGCTGTGTGTCGTAGTACTGTGGTAAATGACGTGTAGTAGTGCTGTGGTATCTGCATGGCGTGTGGTTGTGTTGTTGTAACTGGTGTACGATACTCCTGTGGTAACTGGTGTGTGGTAGTGCTGTGGTAATTGATGTGTAGCAGTACTATGGTAACTGGCGTGTAAAAGTGCTGTGCTACCTAACATATGGTTGTGATATAACTGGTATGTATTAGTGTTGTGGTAAATGGCATGTGAAAGTGGTGTAGTAACAAACGTGTGGTTTTGCCATGATAACTGGTATGTGGTAGTGCTGAGGTAAGTTAGAAGTGTGTAGTGCTGTCGTAAATGATGTGTAGTAATGTTGTGGTAACTGGTGTGTGGCAGTGCTGACCTAGGTAATAGATGTGCGTGTGGTGGCTGTGTGTCATTGTGGTAAATGATGTGTAGTAGTGTTGTGGTATCTGCATGGTGTGTGGTAGTGTTGTGATAACTGGTGTATGGTGCTACTGTGGTAATTGGTGTGTCGTATTGCTATGGTAACTGATGTGTAGCAGCGCTGAGGTAATATATGTGCTGTAGCTGTATTTCGTAGGGCTGTGGTAATGGTGTGTTGTGCTGTTGTAACTGATGTTTGGTAGAGCTGTGGTTCCTGATGTGCAGTAATGCTGGGGGTAACGGGCGTGTGGTAATTGATGTGTAGCAATGCTACTGGAGTATTGTAGTAAAAGGCGTGTGGAAGCGCTGTGGTAACTAACGTGTGGTTGTGCTATGATAGTTGGTGTGAAAATGGTGTACGGTAACCTATATAGGTAATGCTGTGGTAACTGATGTATGGTAGTGCTGTGGTAGCTGATGTGTAGCAGTACTATGATAATTGGCGTGTGGCAGAGCTGTGGTAACAAACATCTGCTTGTACTGTGATAACTGGTGTGTGACAGTGCTGAGGTAATAGATGTGCGGTAGCAGTGTTATAGTGCTGTAAAAAATGATGTGCAGTAGTGCTGTACTACATGGTGGTACTGGTGTATGTTAGTGCTGAGGTAGCCGGCGTGATGGATTGCTGTTTCAAGTGTAATGTGGTATTGCTGTTGTTTCTAGGTAAGGCGTAGCAATACTCCGGTAACTAGCGTGTGGTAGTACATATCAATTTCTAAGCGATCTTTTCTATCTTCATGGGCTACAGTTTTGCAACCCAATGGTATACTGTAACTAAAACCGTCGTTTTTGGCACATTTTTTGTCACTGTATCAAATCTACAAGCTTGATATACTATTGGCACGAGATGTATGATAATCAAAGGTTTCTCTTTAAGGTTAGATGAAAATATGTGACCGAAGTCAATGTTATGACCCGCGGAATTGATTCTAAAGACCTCCTTTATGGTACAAAATCTCGTGGAAGATCCCCCTTTTTCACATATTTTCTGAATTTGCCGCTTCATTAAATGAAATTGCGCCATCTATAAATATATTTACGATATGTGTGTGTAGAGGGAAGTCTGAGGATTCTAAAAATGTAAAAAACAACAACAAATTTTATTGGCTAGGAGAAGGCCCGCGGAATTGGCAAAAACCTAACACAAACTACATTTTCTCTCAGTCCCAGCAGCACGCAGCCTTTATTATTATACGTTCGAGTGTGAATGAGAACAATGACAGCAGTCCGTCGCTTTCTCCTATACACAGGACGGTGAGAGAGCAGTGACGCATGACCTGTGCGGTACCTTAGATTTCTCTGCGCAAAAGAGGATCATTTTCTTTTGTTAAGAAATTCATATGATGTGGTAACTTACCCGTGAGTTTGCTATGATAACTGGTATGGGTAGTACTGAGGTGATTGATATGCAGTAGCTCTTTGTCATCATGTTGTGGTAACTGATGTGTAGCAATGCTGTGGCAACAGACGTGTGGAGGTGCTATAGCAACTAACGCGGGGTTGTGCCATGATAATTGGCGTGTGGCAGTGCTGAAGTAACTGATGTGCGGTAGATGTGTGTCATGGTGCTGTGGTAACAACACAGTGGTACTGGTGTATGGTGATGCTGTGGTAACATTACGGAAATCGCTCGTTAAAACTATACCCCACCACCAATAGCACATGATCCTATGCATCTGAACGCCCTACTAGGTGGGGGTATACCAACCCGTTATCCAAATGACACGTTAAAAGTCTTATCAATGACTAGTATCATCGCATGGGAGGTGGTGGTTTTGGATTACACCTGCGATCCTCATCATCATACGTAATACTGTCAACAGACTCTTACCACCGTGGCACTGCCTGAAAAGAAATGGGAAGTAAGAAATATGTATTTCATTTGTTTTAACATATTCAAATGTCCAGAAAGTACTCATAAGGTAGATGAAGACCCAAATTAAACTTCGAACGATGGACAATGACCCAGAATTAGCGATATAACAACATTTTCCCTCTTCAATTTAGTCCCATTATCACCAGTTAGCACCTTGCATGAGGCCTTTCTACCACATTCTCTCCCACTATATGTCATCTGTCACCCAGTCAAGGTCGCTTCTCTGGCTGGGGATTACTGCTTATTGCTGGCCACAATCTCAGATGTCGATAGGTGATAACATTCATTTTCCGGGTTTGAGTTTTAAAGGAGGGACTTCCGTCACGACTGGCATGCGGTAGTTCTGCGGTAACTTATGTGTGTTTATGCTATGATAACTGGTGTGAGTAGTGTTGAAGTAATTGATATCGGTAGCTCTGTGTCATAGTGCTATTGTGGTGGTGCTGTGGTAACTGTTGTAAAATAGTCACATGGTAACTAATGTGTAGTTGCGGTGTGGTAACTTGCATAGTGCTGTGATAACTGACGTGTAGCAATGCTGTGGTAACTGGCATGTGGTAGTGCTGTGGTAACTTGTGTTATTGTTGCAATAACTGGTGTGTGGTAGTTATATTGATACGTTTTGTCTCATTGACCAACGCCCTCTAGCGTCTAATGCAAACAGTGCAACTGTGTAGACAATGGGATTTCACAAAAAAAACAGTGATGAAAAAAAATCAATTCTCATACAAAATGAGCAAATTCACCCGAATAATCTTTGATGCTTTATCCGCCATTGGACTCTTCATGTCGCATACAATTTAAAGTTCACCCACTGTACCCAATGAAAAATAAGTTTTCACGTCCCTGTAATAATAGTCAATGGGGATTTGACAACCTCAACTTCCAGCACATGGAACTGAGCCATAAGGAAGCAAGTACAGGCAGGATAGAATTCCTCCATGATCATCGCTAATGCTGAGGTAACTGTGGACTGCTTATGCTCTGATAGCTGTCGTGTGGTATTGTTGTGATGATTTGTGTGTGGTAGTCGGGTCTCAAAATATTTTTTTTTTCTCACGGGGTCTCTTTTGGCTAAATTTGGCTACAGTTTACATCCCAGCAACCACGAAACGTCCGCAAAACGTTTTCTCTACGTTCTAGAAAGTTCCGATACGTTTTCGTCCAAAGGAAACGTTTTAAAAATGTTCCCTTAGGACGAAAGGTATAGACGTGAGGAAATCGTTTTCATACGTCCTGTATAAAACGTTTTCTGGACGTTTTCAAATTACGTTTTAAAAACGTATTTCTTTGGACTTTTTTGGACCTTTCTAGAACGTAAAGAAAACGTAAAAGACCGATGTAGAAGCATTGAAAATCGTTTGTGTGTGTGTGTGTGTGTGTGTGTGTGTGTGCGTGTGTGTGGATTTGTGCGTGTGTGTGCGTGCGTGTTTATGTTAAAACGTGACTGAACCTCACGTGTCTGGAAAAAGCTGTGCGCATTTGTGTGTATGGACGTGATTAAGCGTATACGTGTTGTATGCGCGTGCGTGTGCGCGCGCGTGTATGTGTATGTGTTTATGCGTGATTGGACCTGTCATGTAGGCCCTATGTTTCTGTGTGTCTGGATAGCTGTGGTGTGTGTTTTTTGTTTGTGTGTTTCTGTGTGTGTGTGTGCGTGCGTGCGTGTTTTTGTTAAAACGTGACTGAACCTATGTTTCCACGTGTCTGGACAAAGCTGTGCGCATTTGTGTGTATGGATGTGATTGAGCGTATACGTGTTGTATGCGCGTGCGTGGGCGAGTGCGTTGAGTGTGTATGTGTTTAGGCGTGATTGGACCTGTCATGTAGGCCCTATGTTTCTGTGTGTCTGGATAGCTGTGGTGTGTGTTTGTGTGTGTGTGTGTGTGTGTGTGTGTGTGTGTGTGTGTGTGTGTGTGTGTGTGTGTGTGTGTTTACGATGTGCGTTGCGTGGAGTCTGTACGACGTGTGCGTTTGTGCCTGTCCGATTGTGTGAGCGTTTTAATGTGTGCGTCTCTATGTGATTAAATGCATTTCTGTGTGTGCACACATGTGTTTGTGTGTAGGCCGTATTATGTGTGTGTGTGTGTGTGTGGGGGGGGGGGGGGTAAGAGTGGATGGATGGGTGGAGTACGTATGCACCTGTACTAGCGTGCAGTTGGTTGATAGGTAATTTGAATTTTATTTCCACTTAGTTGGAAACACGTACATTTTCAAATAGACGCTTGCAACACGTATGCACATAATATATAGCAAGCGAGGTACTTCAGCTAATGCATATTCGTATGGTAATATGCATAATCAGTTATAATGACAACTTCACCATAATAAATAGACTTTTTCATAGTGTTTTAAAGGCATTGTATAACACTGTTTCCAGTTTAAAAAATTCTTAGCTACATGATTCCCATGCTACCAGTGTCTCCGATACGGTCTAGAAATGAAGCCCTGAAAGAATTGCAGTTTAAAACGATCATTAGGTGCTTTAAAAAATTGAAAATCATTGAAAGACCATTCCAGCTTTCCCCCATATAGACTGCTGGGTTGCAGAATTTCCTATCGGCTGAGAATAAATAATGTGCCAGTTTGTTTCTGACATAATTGTACTCGTGACAGTATAACTGTCCAAACTTTTGCGTTCTAGGCTGTTTATTTGGCCATTCAAACACTGTCAGATATACCAGATAGCAAAGTTCGACAATTTTTTTAAACGGGTCTTCCACAGTGTTATTTCGCGTCTTTAAACATTCAACAGTGCAAGCGTTCTGTTATCAAATGCATAACAAAGTACGCAAAAATATTACATCCCGTGAAAGTGATTTCACTTTATAGGACACTCCCTGTTTGTAAAAATAAAAAAATAACCACTATTTTCTTACCCTTGATTATAGATGGTATATAATGAGATGCTAACTTATTGTATGTCAGTGGTGGTAGCTAGGGTAGGATAGGTTAGGTAAGGTTAGGTTAAGTTAGTGATAGGATTAATAGGTTATAGGTTTAGTGAATAGAATGGAAAGTACAACCAATTGTATTGTATTTCAATACTTTTGCGTACCGCAAAACGTTTTCTAAACGTTTTTAAAACGTTTTACGTTCTCTCCAGGTTTTGGTTAAATGTGCAATTGGTTCTACAACCGTCTTTTACGTTCTAAGGACGTTTTTAAAACGTTCTAAGAACATTCCAAATTACGTTATAAAACGTCCAAAAGGGTCCACATTTTTACGTTTTTAAAACGTAATTTGAAAACGTCCAGAAAACGTAACTGGTACGTTTTTAGAATGTCCAGAAAACGCATTATTTTCTAGCAGGGATTGTGTCTATAGGATTTTTCGGAGGCTCTTATGACCTTTTTGAGGGCCCTTTTTTGCATTACGGGGGAAAATCGCCCCGAGCCCCCGTGTATTTTGAGCACTGGTGGTAGTACTGTGGTGCTGCATTGTGGAAGTGCTATGGTAACTCGTGTCATAGTGCTCAAGTGCTGTACGTGATTGCTAACGTGTGGTTGTGCTGTAATAAGTGGCGTGTGGCAGTCCCGAGGTGTATGGTGTGTGTTAGTGTTGTGGTAAATGGTGTCAGTGCTAGTGATGTGCAACTGGTGTGTGGTAGTGCTGTGGTAATGGTATGTGGTAGCGCAGTGATGATCATGATGATAGTGATATCTATATCAGTAGACCTGGTATTATTATTGTTGTTAGTGTAATTACTGTTCAATACTAGTTTATACACACAAGTTTTTATTTAAAATTAAAGGATTTCAACATGTGTAATTACCTGTATTGATTTATGTGGATACACGTATCGACCTAGCTTATGTATATAAGCACTACACAAAAGTAAGTTCCCTCTTTTTCAAAATACTATAACTTTTTAACAAAAACGTTTTTAACAAAATTATTGAGCAGAAGTGTTTCTGTACTCATTGGCTAACTTCCGTGTGGAAATTTGATTGATCCGTCAAGTAATGCATGAGCGAGCACATATTAAAATGTAAATGTCACTTTTCAAAATTCACAGAAGTAATTTTGTAGGATTTGTGATAAAGGGTTTTGACAAATTATGTTTCTGATGAATGATTTAGCGCTATTTCTGTTAATCATCTATCGTTTCACCCCCTTACACCTTCCCAGCCGTTTTCCACGTATTTTTGGTTTAGTGTGCTCAATGAAAACAATTGTCAGCCCTCCTAAATTTTAAAATCGTAAAATCCATTAAGTTTATTGAAAAACGGAAATCGGATATTTTTCCGCCTAATGTATCAGCACATGTTGTAAAAAATAAGAGGTTGTTACCATTTCATGGTAGAGTGAACACCATACTTTATTAATAAAGCAAAAAAAAAAAATTACTGTTATTCTGACATAACAAATGACTCCTGTGACTTTTGAAAGTTGACAATTTTGCTTTTAATGCATGCTCACTCAAACAAGACCTGACGGATCAATTCCATTTTTACACAAAATTTAGGCAATGAAGGTAACGTTGCCAGGTAAAAATGTCAGAGGTAACAATGCTGGAGGTAATAATGTCAGAGTTAAAAATGTCACAGGTAATAATGTCAGACGTAGAAATGTCAGAGGTAAAAATAGCAGAGGTAATAATGTCAGAGGTAAAAATGTCAGGGGTAATAATGTCAGAGGTAAAAGTGTCAAGAAAAATGTCAGAGGTAGAAATGTAAGCAGAGGTAATAATGTCAGCGGTAATAATGTTGGAGGTAAAAATGTCAGAGGTAATTATGTCAGGGTAAAAATGTCAGAGGTAAAAATGTCAGAGGTAATAATGTCAGAAGTAAAAAATCAGAGGTAATAATGTCAGAGGTAAAAATGTCGGAGGTAATGATGTCAGAGGTAATAATGTTAGAGGTAATAATGTCAGCGGTAATAATGTCAGAGGTAAAAATGTTAGAGGTTATAATGTCAGAGGTAAAAATGTTGGAGGAAAAGTGTTAGGGGTAGTAATGTCAGAGGTAATAATGTTGGAGGTAAAAATGTCAGAGGTAATAATATCAGAGGTAAAAATGTCAGAGGTAATAAGGTCAGAGGTAAAAAGTCAGAGGTAATAATGCTAGCGGTAATAATGTCAGAGGTAAAAAGGCAGAGGAACGTAATCTCTCAAATATGTCTTTGAAATTCTTTTTTTTTCTTCAAATCTGTTTATAATATTGTAGAACATTTTGTCCTGCATAAACATGAGTCCATATACATTTCGTTCCACTAAGGGCAGCTAAACCGGGGGGGGGGCGGACTTGCCACCCCCCCTCCCAAATTTCGGATAGGAAAAAAATGCCCTTTTTTCAAAATGAGATGTACCCTTTGTGAAATGACACTGAGTGAAGTGGAACCTATTTGAAATAAACACATTCGTCGCTGAAGGTGATTTTCTTTCATTTTTGTTATTGTTTGTTCTATGCATTTTTGCCCCTGACGCACATCGTCGATTAAAGAGAATACTTCTGACGACTAGAGACACATTGCCTAAAAATGGAATTTGGCCTCTCACCTTAGTGCCCTCGGGGGTGGCAAAAATTGGGCCCTCTCCTTCTTTGTTTTTGAAAACATGACCCATTTTATGTGCATTTCAAGCGATAAGAAAAGGATCTTTCGTGAGGGAACTTTCCAACGGTCGCTCTCATCTCTTCAACAAAGAAACTCACTTCTTAAGGAGAATGCCCCTTTTCTTTTACAGAACTTTGCGTATTCACAATGTGCATCATGACTGTGTAATTAATAACGAAACTACGTGTTTGATCATCTCTGCCCCCTTAAATGTTTGCTCATTGATTCGTGTGGATCCGTTTGATCTACATGTTCTTCATCTTTTTCATACACTGCAAAAAAAATTTGAGTTGTAATTAACTCCAGAATAGACCACAAAGCGAGTTTGTCAACTTAACATTTCCAATTTTTCCCAAACTGCTCGCTCGCTACGCTCGCTCGCGGAGTAGATATATTTCAGAAATCCCTTCCAAAAGTTTTGCTCAATTACATTTCCGCGAAGAAAAAGCTACTTCAAGCAGAAAAGTTTGATTTAAACAGATGTTCTTCATCTGAAACACTACACAAAATTCAGAGCTGTAATCAGCGCCAAAATAGACCACAAAGCGAGTTTTACAACTTAAAATTTCTATTTTTTTTCATGTTTTAATGATCGGAACCCACTTCAAATAGGTTTTGTTTGAGTAACATTACCGCAAAAAAACAGAACTTCAATGTCTTTGTTTTTCCCCTTTAATTTGGTGCATATTTGTATGTATGTTCATTATCTTAGTTTGTATAACTTACTTTATATTGTTTTATACGATTTTATATTGCATTGTTTTTTATGTAAATGTATTACATTGCTCCCCTGAAAAGCAGTTTCTTAACTGAGGGGACTACCCTATTAAGAAATCAGAAATAAATAAATAAATAAAATAAATAATCTGATGGTGAAAATATCTGCATGCGCCCAATGCCCCTTTTGACATATAAGTGCCCTTTTTTTCTTACCCCCCCCCCCAACGAAAATACGTTCCGCCGCCCCTGCGTTCCACTAATAATTTAAAATGTATTATGCAGAGGTTTTTATTTTTATTTGGAATCAGTTGATATTTGTTTCACAAGGAGCAGTTCTGGTTTCAACTGGCACCAGTTGATGAACTCACTGGGATCAGAATCATACTGTCATATGCTGGTTTCAGTTGGGACAAGTAGATGTACTGGTTTTACTGAGACCAGTTGATGAACTAGTTTCAACCGGAACTACTTAATTGATGAACTGATTTCAACGGGGAGCAGTTAATTGATGTACTGGTTTCAACCTTCAACAGTTGATGTACTGGTTTTAACGACTGGACCACATTTGATAGTTCCAACTGGGACTAAATGGTTTCAAATGGGACTATATGTACTGGTTTCAACTGGGACCAGTTGATGTACTGCAGTTTTCAAGTGATTATATACTAGTATTAATGTGTTTATATCTATTGTGTTTCAATGGGTTCCAACTAGAGTCATCTGATGTCAAATGGTCCAATATGCTTTGGGTTTTAAACTGGAATCAACTGGTATATATACACCAGTAATACTATATTGATTTTAGCAGGAGTCAACTGGTGAAACAATTTGATTAAGTGGTTTCGACTGCAATCGACTGGTTTGTTTTCGTCATGCTATAAGTATAGGGTCAATGGGATTCAGCTGGTATATGCATGTGGAGTCATTGTGTCATCTGATTTCAAATTTTTGTTTGAAATATATATTTCATTTTCTGCATTTCAATCAATTCTCAAATAACCATTAGAGAAATAATAAATAAATTTTCAATAACAAAAAGAGAAATAAATCAATTTTCGAACACATCAAATTTACACAATGATATCCAGGTGATAACTGACGTAATACAATGTCAGTAAATTTCATTTACAATTGAGATATGAAGTTGTAAAAAGAATTTATCGATGTAAGTTACAATTGCTGCTCAAGATAATACAAAAAATGCAGAATTAAATAATTATACAACAAATGTGTGATACATGACCTGAAATATATTCAGTGCATATTACATACTGAGATTTATTTTTCTGATGCAAAAGGCCACCGCTATAAGCTGAACATGAATGAGACATGAATACTTCAATGTAAGATACATGGTAAGAGAATAGATAGGTTATATGAAAATAAATTCAGTTTTATATTATTAATTTTGACGGTGTAAACTAAAAGGCGAACTTGGACTAACTAAATAGGTTGTGGTACATGTGTGTGCTGGTGTGGAAGCTCACATGAAAATAAAAATGTAGTAAATTCTGTAATAAATATGTGGGAGCAGAAGATAAGATGTAAAAGTACGGAGGTTATGCTATCAAAAAAGGGAGTGGGTATTAGCTTTTTGTTAGTGTACTGGTTGGATCTACGTGAACCAGTTAAAAATTCAACCTTTCTTTCTACCTGGGCAGTAGTAGCAGCATCAGCGGCAGCCTTTTATAGTGGTGGTAGTGTAAGGCCTAGACGGCATTACGGAAATGGAGGGGACATGAAGAAACAGAAACAAAAAGAAGACGAAGAAAAGGAAAGAAAAAAAAAGAACAAGAGGAACAAGAACACAAACAAGAAGAACAAACACAAGAAAAATGAGAAAGAAGAAAAGCCAAGAAAGAGAGAAAGAAGGGAGAACAGAAAAGGGAAAGAAAGGAAGGAGAATAAAAGAAATAAAGGGGAGACAAGAAAGAAAGAATTAGCAAGTTCAGTTATAGACCTATATTGAGTTTGGAATTTTGTTTGTCAGCTATTTGGGTTACCATCCATCACCTCATTGCTCATGTCATTTCACCTGTAGGCCTAACCTTCTCAACTTGATTTCCACATTCATCAGGTGTGATCATGCATTTCACCTCCACATCTGAGTCTTTTGTTCTGCATTCATTATTACGTAATCACTCCAGGTCCTTTACCAGATTCATCTTACCTTTCTTATTGGTTATTTTATGAACTGGGTTCTTTAATTTTAGTTTGTCCCTCCTTTGTCTTTACTTTGATTGGTTCATCTTTCTTTATGTTTGTGTTATTGATACAGTTATGTGTTTGTGAGGGTCAAGAAGCCCTAAATGTTCAAATAATAAATCAGAGCACTACCAGACTTCTTCTCGACAAGTTGTACTTTCTCTTGCATCCCGTCGAGTTCATGCTGTGTTTGTGTGTCTCCCATATTGGTTTGAGGATATGAGTTGAACATTTTATACTTAATTACTTTTGTTAATTTTTCACCCTTACATAAATGTTAATAAATCGAAGGCGGTCAAGACGGTGGATTTGACGGCGTTGAATGATACCAAAGGGCTCGTGAATATCCCAAATGCTGCGAAAGGAATGGGTAAGCGGAACTAACATGATTTGAATGAATACGGCTGTGAAACTCAGTACAGTAGGCCGGCTACTAGGCCTCTAAAACACCGTGCGAATTCGAAGGTTAATATAGGCCCGTTTAGGTCAAACCTCGTAATTACTGCAGAAAGTTGATTGAAACAGGAATATTCGTTCCATCACCGAATGTTCAAATCTCACCTAGGCCTATGCCCTGATTTTTTCAGTGATTCTTCAAAGTTTATGATTTGTCCAACGGTCCCTTCTAAAACCTACAGGCCTAAAGTTGCCAATTCATAAACGTGATAACTATGGGCTTTTAAGGCAACGTTCCCGTAGGTCTCTACTGATTATCATCCTTTAAAGCCCCATGGTAGCTCCATTCTACCATGGAGCTACAATATACTAAGTACATGTAGCTCCATGATTCTACCACGTCTGCATATTTACAAAAAATATATTGTGCGGAAATCGGCTGCCATTTTCTCACATTTTATAATCATTTCGGGGTCCAACCATTTCCCTATATCAGTATTCTGATTGAACGAGGCAGACAAGATGGCAAAATATCCGAACTCGAAGTTCGGATATTCGAAGTTCTATCAGGTAGGTGAATTAGTTTTATTACATAACAGCCTTATGTGCCAGATAACCAGATTTGGTTTAAAACGCTTACAGGCCATAAAAATGAAGAATAATCTCAGACTATTTAAATTACGGTGCAACCCGACGTCTGCATATTTTGCACAGACGCGGTGATTGTAAATGCAATGGAGTGCAAAGGCACGGACGAATTGCACGATTGATCTTCGAATGCACGGCTGCATATGTTCGTTGGCGATTGTTGGGCCAATGCGGGTCAGTTGCCTCCATTGTGTGGGCGTACGCCCGGGCGTACGCAGAACATTGGACCATTCTACCATGGAGCTACTATATACTAAGTACATGTAGCTCCATGATTCTACCTTGTTCAAATTCAGCTATACAGGGCAATGACACAATGTTCGAACAGGGAGGTGGTTCGAAGTAGTCCTATTTCAGGCTACAGGGCAAGAAAATGTCACGACCTAATTTACGGTTTCACATATAATAGGCCTACGCATGCCCGAGAATTGTTTCCCTGTAAACTTAATCTTGTGGACGAGGACGAGAGACGAACGTGGAACTTCGGACTGGTGCTCCAAAGATCACGTGCACATCTCTCCCACGTACGCGCGCACGCACGTACGCACGCATTATTCCTCTAAAGGCCCGAATCGATCCATGCTGAAAATCGTTTGACCCCATGTTTCACCCATGTTTCAACTATTGTTCATTGATTTCGTCAAATGTTGAAAGTATGTGTTCATATGCTCACTTATCGTAATTATAGGCCTATAGCTTGCAGGAACGATCCACGTTCGTCTATAGCTGAATACAAACTGATTACTTTGAGCTGTGAGTCTGTTCTGAGCGAGGAGGTCATATTGACTCTGTACGACATATAACGATGCACATGGGCGGTTCACAGCGGGCAAACACTACACACATGAACACTACACGGAAATACGATCGTGGAAATTGGTTGCGTTTTGATAGAAATTATTTGGCACAGCAAAGAACTGATGACCAAACTGCATAATTATTTTGTTAGTGAGAATCCCCTTTGCAAGAATTATTTTCTTCATGAATTTTAACAACTAGTCCACAATCATCACTCTGACATTTGTAAGAGTCGTAACAGCGATCATACGTGAACGAACTTGCACGGCGAATGTGTGCGTTCGTGCATGCGGTGCAGTAGTGTAGTAATCTTTAGCAAAGATAGTAGGGCGCAGCAAAGCGGCGTGCAGACGAAGGTCTGCACACAGAGGCACCTGGGGAAAGCTTATCGAAAGATGACTTGAAATATGGCAAGCCAAATGTGATTCTCAATATATTGAAATCATTAAATCAAACCTGTTAATGTTCAAATATTAACATTCTTTTTCTTTAAACAACCATTTAACAAATATTTTAAATGCATACTTTATTCGGGGGCAAAATTTAATTGACATGAATCAAAGGGCCTACATGTATACTTTCTTAAAATGACATGAACAAATTTTGGCATTTTATTTGACACTTTATATTCGAGTCTTTCGTAAAGTCATGCGTAACTTCACAAGCAGCTATATGAAACAGGCCCTGTGTAAAATCGCAATCGGTTTGTCCATATACACCGGAACGATCCGAGGGCCTACATGCGTGATTATGTGTCCTAAACCTGGATTTGTTTTTCAGCTCTTAATTTCCTTATGTGCAAACTTGTAATTGCAGCACATTTTATGAATTTTAGATATGGGAAGTTTCAACTAAACAGTGGAATAAATAAAAAAAAAAAACACGTATCCTGTCTATCTATGTACATGATTATTGATCTGTATATAGCTAGGCTATATCTATACACATTGTACTTTCAGGTGTCATCAAGATATAAAATGAGTTTATTTCAGTGAATGGATTAAGAGCATGGTCTGGTACTGGTTTGATTACTTGCAGAACAACATCATTTTAATATCAGCTGCTTTCAAACCTTCTGTGAACAGATGGTACTCTAAAAATGTCACTATAGTACAGGAGAGAGTAGTTGAAAACAACAGAACACTTCGTTTTGGACATATCTGCTACACAAATCCCCGCTGCTGACAAAGTACTAACACAGAAATCAATATGAGGGACTATGTTAATTGTTGCCATACACACTGTAGCAACGGAGTGGACTCAGTCGGGTACTCAAACTGCCAATCCCTCAACTTTTATTGCATATGAAGTAAATTAGTCCCACATTAAAATGCAAATATAATTTACTCTCACCTGGAAAATAATGAAATATGACATTTTGATGAAAGGTTTTCCATCATCAACCAGTACTGTGTATTCCCTTTAACTGAAATTCACAAGACAGCCGCTGTGACCAAGCTAGAGGCCCTCCCGGGGGGGGGCAGTCAAACATAATGCTGTACACATGCGTGACCAAATCATTTACAGACACCCCCTAAACAAGTTTTTCTCGGTGTGCAAAATAACCCCCTAAACGAGTTTTTGCGTG
>JZLH01S0518372.1:42549-55693 GCA_001188425.1 Eucidaris tribuloides
GGTAAATCAATGCAAGAAGTACTGAACGAGCCTGTTTATGCTGGTCATTGTTGCCAATTTTCTAAACGTATACAGCAATGCTTATCCGTACGCGATCAAGAACGTAATGTTGTTCAACGTGAATGTTTAAATCTCTGCAACACAAACTATTTTGAGTTTTAATAATTTCTTGATTGAGATTGTGTCCATTTCTTGTTTCCACATGGTTGTCTGCGCCGTCGCATATATTGCACACAGCCTGGACGAGACTGGCTCTAGTTGCAAAATGACGTCCAATTCACAGGATTCAACTTACGAAGCTTAAAAGTAAACAAATTCGCGGTACCGGTTAGGGTAAGGATATGCAGATGTAAGAAATTGAATTGGACTACAGATATTTCCTTAATGCAATGATATTGTGGGTATATTTAGGCCGACATTCAGGTAATCTTTATAACTGCTATTACATGCATGATACGTAGCAGCACAGTATACTTCCCAATACGTGGTAGACGCATTTTGCAAAGGCCAACGACGTGCAGTGCGAGTGAGGCACGGACGTGCATTGTAATGGGCAATGCTCGCTGTTTCCGCGCGGGCGTGCAGATGCCAGCAGTTAGACTTGTCGTGGACGTGGAGTACTGTATGTCCATTCCACTCTGACCTCTGTACAGACGACAATGCAAGATAGGAAAGCAAATTAGAAAACAGGCTTTCCTGGATCAGAAGCACAATCAGAGTACCCATACACTTAGACCGACGGTTTCTGTCGTTTTCTACCTTCATTTAACAGTACTGACTTTTTCCTATGCTATGGTCCCCTCATACCACAGGATAATGTCAGTACTGTTGAATGAAGGTCCCCGAGGAAAACGACAGACACGTCGGTCTACCATACACTTTGTAGACTTAAAACTGCCATAACTTCCTAAAAAATATACCAATACCTTGCAGTAATAGGTATCATCCGTAGACTTCAGTAATGAAGTAACTTTAATAACTTAATTTCTCTAAGTTAAACCTTAAAAGATTAATTAACAGAAAACAATGAAAAACCTATAATCGCTGATAATGCTATTGCGATTTGAGTAAAATTCAGTGTAGGAGCCTGGATTTCCAGACTACCCCGACATGTTTGATATCAAATTGCTGGTCTTTTCTGTGGCTCTCCATTGGTGCAATCAAAAACAGTGCTACTTTTATAAGAGAAAGTTATGTGGTCAGATTGAATTGTATGGTATGAGTGTAATGCTGACTCGTCCAGACGACTTTGTCATCTTTCACCTCCTCCAGGGTAGCCATTCATGAAGCTAAAGGTTTTCTTTCTGCTGTAAGAAAAAATACAGGCACTGCATTTTGGTATTTAAAGGTTAACAGAATGTTGAAAAGGGTTTTGAGATGTAAGTTATTTTCTAATGCTGAAGAAAAAAACGTACCCGTGTGTTTTCTGCATTTCTGGTGATGAGGTATTATTTGATCAGAAAAAATACGTGTTACAGTGTTTCAATACATTTGATCTTGAAATCGGATAATGTGCATGATTATTCACAGGTTCTGTGAAAATTTGGGTAAATTTGAGCAACGATAACTTTGTCATTAGCTTACTTATTACTGAATATAAAAAGTGACCGTAATGTCAGGTATGCACGTAGGGCACCAGGTAGGTGGTTTATTGGATGCATGAAATACCCCTTGCATTAATCAATTTTCTTCCCCCTTTTATCAAACTGTTCCACCTGTTAAACTTTTAACCCTCATTAGATTTTAATTGATTTGGAAGTCGTTAAATGAGTCCACCAATTTCCCGAAGCTTAATGTGCAACTTACCTACCCTTACTGCTAACATGGAAACCTATGTGTGGGACTACGGGACTACAGGTGTATCCGTTTTGTGATTTCTTTAATTTTATGTTATTTAACACCACACATTAATATGCTAATTTATCCACATTTTGATCAAGAATTCCATTTATTTTTTCGTCAAATGAACATTTGTACATTCAACTACAACTATCAACAACGAAAAAAAAAACATTTTTCACCATTTTTTTCCATTTTGCCCCTGTAGCACATTTCGGTACCCCGATTATGCTATCTACTATTATGATTTGTAAAAAATACACACCGCATTGTATCATTTAATTGCTCTACGATCTTATAGTAAAACAACAATAATCCAAGAAGACATCAAAATAATTCATTTGCCATTTTCGTAACGTATAGAAGGGCGACTCCATGCGTGTCGTACGGGACATTTAGACAACAATTTCTATAGTCTCTTGGCTTAATGCTTGAGCAATAAATGTTTGTTTTGTGGTAATTATAAAGTACTAGTTGATAGCCTTGTGAAAAAGAACAACCAACATTTTTTTTTCGGGGGGGGGTATTCGTGAATTAGAGGTGAAAATATCGTGTGTCGTACGGGACGCAGAGATGTCCCGTACGACACGTGACATTTTCACCTCTTATTCACCCATAAACTACAATTTTTTTGTTGGCTGTTATTTTTTCACAAGGCTACCCACTAGTAATTTATAATTACCACAAAAAAAAAATGTCTTTCCTTATTTGTTTAGACAGCAGATTGAAAAAAAAAATGTTTTAGTAAGTCTTCCTAAAGTACCTTTTGGTCATGGGGTTTGTCCTTTTCTATAACATCCTGAAGTAACAAAACACCTTTAAAATGTAATGAAATGCAGATCTGTGGAATGTTTTCATCAACAATCGATCATTCGATTTCGTTGGAACAATGGAAATATTGAGCAAAAAGACTTCAGAAAGAAGGGTTTTACAACATGAAAGAACACGCATTGGTAAAAAAAAAATATGTACAATGAACAAAGGTGGTTATAGGTCTGTGTGTGTGACAATTCAGCCGACATTACTATTCGTGTTCTATAAGTAAGGTCAAAAGCCACGTGAGGTTGACTTCTGTTGATACTACTTACCTGATCTTATATTTCCAGTTTTATACAGCCCATGCAAATACAGGAAAACTTGGATCATGAGCGTCTCAAAGTGTGAAAATTTGCATTGTTGTATTAGGCCTATACAGGTTACACACGCTATTAAGCAAACCGGTCATGTAACCATGTGCTAAAGCTTGCTTTCCCCTTTACGTTAGAACTTGGCCAACAATTTAAAGTTTAAACCGATTTTGGATTTTTTTTTTTTACAAGTGCTTGGTGGTGAAAAAGAAATTGTAGACAAAAGTAGATGCGTACCTTTTTATTCTAACATTTTTTGTGTGTAACTATAGTTATCTGTAATTTGACAAAAAATAAGGATGCAATTAGGTCTATGCTGTGATGCAGGAAAGGATGTAAATGGCATATTGCACCAATCAGGAACTATTTAGTTAACGGTTTGTTTTATTATATTTTTCTATTTATTTACGGTATATTTGTTTATTTATTTATTTATTTATTCATTTATTTATTTATATTTTAAAACTAATTTTTATACTACTGTCAATAACTACAGTGCGTCTCAAAAATGATTGTGCGAGTCAAAAGCGCCCCCTAAGGTAATGAGAAAAACATTTTTGTGACGTCATGCTTACATCACCATCAAGGGCATAGTCTTAGCTTTCAAATGCCGTTTGTTGTGTTCGGATTGCTAGTTTCAATCCTGAGATATGTTCAGTTAACAACGAAAACGTAAAATCACAAATGTGCCACTTTTACTACAGTTCATAATATAGCATCTCACCCTCTTTTCGTAACAGTGACACAGTTGTGATACCACCGTTTTGTTGTTTACAAGATATCACGAGATCAAAACAAGCAAATTGAACAGAACAAACAGCATTTGAAAGCTAAGACCTTGTCCTTGATGTTGACGTGAACATGTGTTACAGCAGTATTTTCTAACTGTCAAAGAGGGCGCTTTTCACTTGAACATTTTTTAGACGTGCTGCAGCATGTCTCAAAAAATTCTGCAAGTAAAAAGCGCCCTCTCCGGCAATTATAAAATACTCTGGTGACATTATGCTTACATTAACGTCAGGGGCAAAGTCATAGCTTTCACATGCCATTTGTTCTGTTCAATTTGCTTGTTTTATCTCGAGATATGTTGTATACAACAAAAGGACGGAATCTCAATTGTGTCACTTTTACTTGGGACTGTAGTAAAAGTGGCACAATTGCGATTTTACCCTTTCTTATTTAAATTAATATATCTCAAGATTAAAACAAGCAAATTAAACAAAACTTACGGTATTTGAAAGCTAAGACTATGCACTTGACGTTAACGCAAGCATCATGTCACAAGAGTAAATACCAAAGAGGGCGGTTTTCACTTGCACAATTTTTTTTGAGACACACTAGCCTGATAGCCCTACTACTGTAGTGATAATGCTACATTAAATAAATATGAATAATAGTAATAATAATAGGAAGAAGAAACTAGACAAAGAAGGTGAAGAAGAAGAAGAAGAAGAAGAAAAGAAGAAAAAGAAACTAGAAAAAAGAAAAGGAAACAAGAAGGAGGAGGAGAAGAAGAAGAAAAAGAAGGAGAAGAAGAAGAAGAAAGAGAAGAAGAAGAAGACGACGATGAAGAAGTAGTCTCTATTATTATCATCTTATATTTGTTATTGTTATTGAATTATTATTACAGGGTATTGTCATTAGGTCTATCTTTCTATTATAATTGTATACATGCAGTGAAGCAGTCACTTCAGCCACATTATTTTTTTAATTTTCGAGTAAATGCGGTTATAAATGTGTCCAGTCCTCATTATCAAATTGCATGCATAGTTAATGCAATGACAGTTAGGATGATGATAACGATAATGATAGTAATAATAATAATAATAATAATAATAATAATAATAATAATAATAATAATAATAATAATAATAATAATAATAATAATAATAATAATAATTATTATTATTATTATTATTATTACCATTATAAGGCCTATTTTCATTATCATTATTAGCCTATTTTCGTATCGTCATCATCCTAATTGTGAAATTACATTCGCTGTGCATGCTGTACACATGGACATTCTGTACATAACGAGGCCTGGAAATTATTTGCTTGAAAGAAAAATTATGTAGAAACTAGAATGGCTGAAGTGATGAACACTGCTTTAGTAAACATAAACAAATAGTGCTATGGTTTCTACCCGAAGATCGGCAAGGCACCAGTTACATGTAAATGGTACCTAGTTGGATTATTTACGCTCCTATCTAATCGAAGTACAATTTCGCTGAACGAGCCTGTTTATGCTTGTCATTGTTGCCAATTTTATAAACGCATGAGGCAATGTTTATCCGTACGCGATCAAGAACGTGACGTTGTTCAACGTTAATGTAGAAATCTCTGCAACACAAACTATTTTGAGTTTCAATTATTTCTTGATTGGGATTGTGTCCATTTCTTGTTTCTACATGGTTGTATGTACTGTTGCATATTGTACACTGGACGAGACTGGCTCTAGTTGCAAAATGACGTCCAATTAATCACAGGATTCAACTTACGAAGTGAACAAGTTTGCCGTACTTTATTTCAGGGTAAGGATATGCAGAAGTAAGAAATTAAATTTGGCTACAAATAGTTCATTAATGCAGTGATATTGCAGGTAAGTTCTGTTCAGATAATCTTTAGCCTTTAGAAGTGTTATTACATTTTACATTTATATGCTACCTTTACATGTACGCGACGTCCGTGGTAGACGCACTTTGCCCATGTCCGGCGTGCAGCGCGACACACGGACGAGCGCTGTGTGTACGATAACAATGCCAATGCTTGCAGTTTCCGCGCGAGCGTGCACAGGCGATTGTTTACATCAACGTGTCTGCCAGCAGTTTGCCTCGTCGAGTTGTGGACGTGGACTATGTTCATTCGATACTGTACAGGCGACAATACAAGATGGGAAACGAAACGCTCGCATGCATGACTCGATACACACGACAAACACAACGTGCTCTTTTTGTTTTGTACATGTAGATTACGTGTGTTTTCAGTGGATTATGAATTAACGAGGCTCGCTGTGACTGTGACACAACGTAGAACTGACCTTGATGCATTTGTACACGTTGAATTTTGGCCGGGCATTACGTACGTGCGTGCGTGCACGCCTGCATGCACGGCTAACCCGTCCAACAACGTTGGTGCATGCAGCACGCGTATACGTACTACTAAATGGTGTTTTGCTTGGACGCTACAGGTTGTTGATGATCATGATGCTTAGCTAGATACGAATAATCACATGGGAATTTAACTCGGGATTTAACTCTTTACACGCGGGTATTCGCATCCAGTGCACTCCTGCAGCGTGCGGGATTCGCCATTTCACGCTCAAACGTCAGAAACGATTGTATTTCGCCGGATTTACCACTGATTTTTCCAACCTAGCAGTAACTCTTTGTATTGTTTACATTCCTCAAGTACGGGGTATTATGTTAGATTCTTAAGAACCAGAAAAATCTCGATTAATGCAATTAAGGCATCGTTGATGCAATAGGACAAAGGATTAGACACAAGTTCACTTTGAAAAGTACTTAAAAGTTCAATTACAATTAGATGCGCTATTCACTGATAATTCTTTCATTCACTTCTATTTTGGTGACTCATCTCTTTCATTAACCTTTAAAAAAGTCGGGTTTTTTTTTGTATAGTTGTGGTTTACCCTCTTGTATTATTGAATGGAGTTTGTATATTTTCCAAGCAGATAAAACTTAGAACTACATGTATTTTGGTTACAATTAGCCATTACTTAAAAAAATTCAGATGTATTATTTCCAAACACTGATTATGCATTTAGAAGGTCTGTAAAATGTACTTCAACTTTGCTGAAGGACATTTTTCCTTGAAACGTTGTTGTGCAAAGTTATTGCCAGTTGAAGTCAGTTGCTTATTCCTTTTTCGATACTGAGCACTCTTTGAAATAAACTCCGCACGCACGGATTCGGGTTTTCCCGCGCACACAAAGAGTTAAGACATACGACCAAATCATTTTGGTATTTAATAGCATCCACAGTGAGTATGCACAAAGCTTGAACAGTTAAACCGTGTAGGCCGTACACGGAGCATATTGAGTTTATATTCGGCACAACTTGGCTCAAGTCCACTGCCTGTTCATCATGACTGCATGTACTCAGTCTACAAAAATAATCTCGCAATGGTTCTCGTACAAGTACATGCTTGCGGCAATAATACAGGTCAGAGTGGTGAGCCAAGGAAATGTCGTGCACTATATGCAGACGACCTGACGAGCAACTATTTTCAATTTCAGCAAGATTAAAGTTCAATTTATTTTTCTCTGTTGAAAACAAGTCATCTGCAGAACTGTACCGTTGAATTAAATTTTTATTATTTTTGTTTGCATTTTCCGTATTTAAATCGTAACTCAAATTTAATTTAAATTTGATTTAAATAGGTGCTCCAGTATATCCGCATGTATAAAATGCTAATAATTAGCATGGGACATTGCAAATTTATACATTACTTTCACTAAAAAAAGAAAAAAAACACACACACACACACACTCGCGCGCACACACACACACACACACACAAACACACACACACACACACAACAAAAACAACACACACACCAACACACACACACACACACACACACACACACATTTAAAGGCTTGGGATCTCTTTTGCATGCCTAAAAAATAACATTGTGTAATAAAAATGGCATTTAGAAGAAAATGTCATCTGGGAACCTTTAGCAAAATATAAAAGCTAGAAACTCAGTTTTGGTGGAATTATAGTGACCGGTAGACTCCGATTTGACTTTTTTTCTCGTGAGAAAAAAATTCCTACCATAGAACATACACTAAACGGCTATTGTTTTTCTTTTGCATTTTTCAAATTCTAGGCAATCACTGACCGCCAGATTTCACAGGCATGTCCTTCATCTATAGCCTAAGGGCATGAGTTATCTTTTCCTGGTCTTCGGGGATGTTTGCAAATGAGATTCACTTCCTTTAAACAAGCGTTGCCATACACATATTTGTTAATTTGATCGACTATCAATTACTTCTGCATTTAAAATAGCCTACTTGAATGTGCTTTCAAACATACAATAGGAACATCCAAGTGGAATTTGCGCTTTGCTGAAACGCTAACAGACCCGGCTTTACTACACATGATCATTATTTTCGGGTGTGTTTCCCCTTTTTTCAAATGTACCACATCTGGCACATTATAGGCCTACTAGTCAATTAAATAACGACTCTATTAATTCTGAGAACATTCAAAGTCGACCTGAATATTGTGTCTTGTATACATTATTGGATGCTCTCAGATTTAATAGGCCTGAATATAGGACCGTATTTGAGAAGTAATTTGCTGTTAAATGCAATGCATGCACTTTGGATACTCTGTCAATTAATAAATGGATCGAGTTGTAATTGAGAAAACAATGAGCTAGATAGTAGATTAATTACATATCTAAGAAATAAATTGAATTTCGGTTAAGACTGAGGAGAAAACAAAATATAAAGAAACAATTGTTTTATACCCTTTTTCATGATAGTTGATACAAATATTTCTTAATAGAAATGATTGTGAACAAGCCCAGTCTGATTTTTACACAAAAAACCCACTAGAAACAAAACAAAATCTAAATAATAAGGGCAATTCCAAGCAAATGAGGACATTTATCAAAAAAACTAAAATGTCTCTCTCATGTTAATGAGAAACACATATTAAAGCAAAATTAGTAACCAATACCACTCTCTTTGAAAGACACCTTGTCATTATGCACATAATCACGAAGCGGCGGTCGTGATACGATCAAAGAAGTGTTCTCCGTTGACAGTCCATGTGTAGTAGATTTATGTATTGCGCCTTTGTAGGTCACATGATAAGGTCAAAGGAAGGTCATTTTAGGTCAAAAGTTAAAGTTTGCCTGCAAGACTTTCTTTTGACATCAAACTGGAGTCAGGGATGGACGTGGGAAAACCTTCGTGTTATCTAGTCACGGGTGGGCGACGCATTGCGTAACTTTCTTGTTAATCAAAATAAAGGGGCGCCGATATTTTCCCACAATGCTGTACGAAAACATACAGTATGCAATCCTGCAGCCAGTACACCATGACTACAATGAATCAATGCCACTAACATTATTGTAAGAAATTGATCAATACAAAAATATGATTCATGTTTGGCAATCTTTGTTATGTTGTTCTTTGTCATACTGAGGATGTGGCGGATAAATGTTCTCGTTAATTTCACCAGTAAGCACACTACAAAGTCCACACAACTTCAGCTGTATTCTTGCAAATATCCCCGAAGGCCCACTCAGATTGTACACTCTGTGTACACATGTGCGTCCAAGAAAACTTGTAAAAAGGGGTCTCTTTTTCATACAAAAATCGTCATGGAATGCTACAAATCTATCACAGCGCCCTCACCGAACAAATGCAGGTTAGGATTGCTTACACCAACCTGTCGCAGTACACCTATTTCATCAACTCATTTCATTTCATGACACGTTCATTTTATTCATAACTCGCTAGTTGTTAAGAAATTCGAGTAAAATATAATGCAAATTCAATCAAAAGAAGGCAAATAGACAAAATCTTGCCTTAAAAATATAAAATACTGAGAATTTTTATTTATTTTTTTTATGTGGTGGAGACGAGAATTAGTTTTTTCAGTGTAAGTCGTACTTTCCGCCGACTCCGGTAAAATATTGACAAACAAAAAGTAGTGTATCAGAGATTAAAGTATTGTGGCATTTTTATTATGATAATGAACTAATTAGACTTCTGAGTTGAGGGTGAAAAGTTACGGTGCCACGTACATGTCTGATTTCGTCTTGTTACGACGACGATAACTGAATCGGATTGGGTGCATAGCACATTTATGAGACATTGAAATACACAGGTAAGGTGTCGGACTGTTGGGTATCAAAGAACGTGAAATTTGCGCGGGAGTACAGAGGCATGCCCCTCGACTGAGACACCCTCAAATTGCTAAAAAGAAAACAACAAATATGTATTTGCCCTAACGGGGAAGTGGTGACGGAGGCCGTAATTTGTTTAGTTTGCATCTCATGAACAGTTTGTTGAATTTTCATGAAACTTGGCTGGAGTGTTTAGGGTCATTCCATGTCAAATCGCCCAATGGTTTTTACCCGACCATTTTTTTTGTATTTCGATGAAACTTGGTGTACTTGTTGAGAGCGATCCCGCAGCATTAAATCTCATATTTTAGGTCAATCGGGTCAGGAGTTCGGGAGATACGGCCCGCCCAAGTTTGAGAATTTCAGCAAAAATGGGCGTGGCCACCTAATTTCAAATGACCATACAGTAGCTCTGTAACTGATTAAACAAATTCAGTAAAATCGGTATCATTGGAAAGGGAATGAAAAGGACTATCAGAAAAATGGGTTACTTTTTATGTATGGGTAATTTTAAGAACAATGACCTTTTGACCTCTGCTTTGACCTTTGATTTGACCTTGTGGATTATGTGACCTTGATCCGCCATTTGATATCGTAATCCCCAACATTATAATCTGTGAAATGATTTAAAATTGAAGATGTATTATTTTGTTTGGTGTCTAGCCCTTCTCAAAGTAGGCATACTCTCTGTAAAGAAATGGCAGTGTAGTCCCACATGTAAGTGCCTGTGTTGAATCAGTTTACAGTTACGGTGTTTATGTATATGTATACAGTACGTTATTATAGTATATTACACGGATGATAATCTTATAATAATAATCCTCCTGTAGACAGGATGAAATGTGCACCAGGTCTGAACAATCGTCTTGACGACTGACAGACACTCAGACACACATGCACAGACAGACACACATACCCATATCCACACATTCACACACACACACACACCCATACACACACACACACACACTCACACACACACACTCACACATATACACACAAACACACACAGACACAGACACAACACACACACAAAAAGAAATTACCTCCAATAATTGATAGAAATACTGTGGAGATCCTCATCTGTAAACTCAAGTCATATCATCTGCTTGAGTATGCTGTAATCAAGCACGTTATATCACCATGTAACTGTACACTTACCCAACACAGGCTTTTATGTGTGGGACTACATTGCCATTTTTTACAGAGCGTATGCATACTTTGAGAAGGGCTAGAAAACAAACAAAAATCTTCAATTTTAAATTTATTTCACAGAAATAATGTTGGGGATTAAGATATCTAAATAACGACTCAAGTTCATGTGATCCACAAGGTCAAATCAAAGGTCAAAACAGGTCAAAAGGTCATTGCTCTTAAAATTAATCATACATTAAAAGTAACACATTTTTCTGATAGTCCTTTTCACTCCCTTTCGAATGATACCAATTTCACTGAATTTGGTTCTTCGGTAATGGAACTATGGTCATGTACAATTAGGCGGCCACATCCATTTTTGCCAAAATTTTCCAAATTGGGCGGGCCGTATCTTCCGAACCCCTGACCTGATTGACCTAAAATATGAGATTTTGTGCTGTGGGATCACACTCTACAAGTACACCAAGTTTCGTAAAAATAAAAAAATGGTCGGGTTACAATTTCAAGGTTTTGGAGGTGATTTGGCATGGAATGACCCTTTAACTGTGTATCACAACAGACTAATGAACAATGAACTGATTTAATTTAGGTTCAAAGATAAAAAGTGAAATTTCAAAAGTCACGTTGTAAAATATCCAGTCAATATTCTGTGGTCAGTCCATTATTTACCACGATTTCAGATTTTTTTTTTAAACTCAGCTTAAGTTAGTGTCACGATAGACGCACAGATTGAGCATTTTTTAAATTGAGGATTATAGGTCAAGAGTCAAAGGTCACAGGTCACAGATCACTTTATATACTACCACATGTCTGCTGAGTTGCCGCCAATGTATACTTCTATTACTGTACTACATGTATGTCAATAGATTTCCTGGATTTTTTTTTTACACTTGGACGAAATATGTATCACAAAAGACAGATAGAATGATTGAATCTTGGGGTCGACGGTCAAAGGTGTTTAACATGCACATGAACTCAGGATTAAAACATTTTCGTAAAACATGGCTGGAATATATATTTTTTTAAACATTAGACCATAAGGCTCCAAGAAAGATGTGATAGATTTCCCTTATATTGGCTAAAGTTCGTCGCCATGAACAAAAAAAAACGATAATTAAATCTTTGCGTCTAAAGGTCGAGGGTCACTACTGGTCAAAGGTTACTTTGTGAACTTTGTGTATCATCTACTGTACCGGCGATTCGCTTCGATTACTGTGCATCTTACCAACAGATTGCGAAGTTTCGTGACACTAGGCGAAATATATATCATAACGTGTTTGAAATGAGTAAGTTTTGTGTCAAAAGGTGTAAGGTCAACGTATAAAGGTCACTTTGTGTAATATCTAGTCAACACACTTTGTGTATTACCACATTGTTTAAAGAAGATAAGTTTAGAAGGATTGCTTAAATCTTGTCAAAAGGTCAAGGGTCAAAGGTCACAGACCACTGTTTGTGTGTGTGTGTGTGTGTGTGTGTATGTGTGTGTGTGTGTGTGTGTGTGTGTGTGTGTGTGTGTGTGTGTCGCGCGCAGAAATTTCACCTTGTTTACTAAGCAATTGTAGGTCTGCAAAACGGGGTGCGTTCGTTATTCCGAAGGTTCGTTATTCCGAAGGTTCGAATACTCCGAAGGTTCGTGATTCCGAAGGTTCGTTATTCCGAAGGTCCGTTAGTCCGAAAACGAAATAAGGTTTGTTAGTCCGAAAACAAAATAAGGTTCGTTATTCCGAAGGTTCGTTAGTCCGAAACTGAAAAAGGTTCGTTTTCCCGAAGGTTCGTTAGTCCGAAAACGAAATAAGGTTCGTTATTCCGAAGGTTCGTTAGTCCGAAAATGTAAAAAGGTTCGTTAGTCCGAAAATGAATAAAATTTTCGTTCGCACTTTTAATACGCTTGCATTGCCTATTCGATGAAATACTTACACAGCTCAATAGGCTGAAATGGAGCTTAAAATATCCAGTTTTTAAGTCAATATACAAAACACATTTCAGCTCGGACATCGAGCGTTTGATTAACAAATTGATTAAAAAAAGTGCTCTGTAAAATGTCCCGTTTTATGGTCTGAGTATATCGAATGTTTCTGCTCGCGCTACGCACTCGCATTATTTGATTTGTGAAGTACTTATTCTATTCATGTGTT
>JZLH01S0518428.1:0-13936 GCA_001188425.1 Eucidaris tribuloides
GAATGATCAGGAGTTTTGCTATGGTACCAGAGGTTAATGTATATCTTCTAATTTGTTCCCAGATTTTCCTTCTGGAAGTTCATGTCATTTTATAGCAGGGAATCATGTTTGTAACCTTTCAGCATCATAACAAAACATTCATGCCCTTGGGCATTCCATTAAGGACATGTCTGTCTGTGAGATATGAAAGTCAATAGTTACAGTCTCGAATTTGAAAAATGCATTCAAAATTGTCAGTTAGTCTTGATGTGACCGTGAAGCTCACTGAACTGATTCAGTTCTCTAGGATTATATCTGTCTGTATTGGTCTATAAATATCATATATATGAGACTACTGCATTCTTCCCTTCTTTTTTTTAATTTTTAGTGAATGGGTGGGCTTTGGGCATGTGAGTCAGCTAATTCTTGGTAAACGTATTATATTTTGTGTTTATATTGTTTGGGGAGTTGATAATTGGGGGAAGGTTCGGCGGGTATAGTGAAAGATCACACTCAACTGTAAACTAAGTTATTATTAATGAAAGAAAGGGTTTGTTCAGAGAGGTGAAAATTTGATGGTTAGATGTTTGATTTGTCTCTCTCTCTCTCTCTCTCTGTATTATTAGATTGTAACTGTGATATATATTACATAATTTTTAACAAATATGTCAGAAAAAATGAACTAGTGGGATTTGAACCCGTCATAAACAGCTTTCCGGGTTGCGACAATACCACCAGGATATGCGGCATGGACATGATGAACACAGGAACTGACAAATTGTTATGTTAAATAGTCCAAGGTGGACAGGATTATTCAGAGAGGTAAAACTGCTGCGATGTAATAGATTTTTCATTTGCCTCTCTCTGTATTTTTAGATCCCAACTGTTAATCTATAATTTGTAACAAATACATACAAAAAAAAAAAAAATAATTAATGTCAGAATTGTGAGTCTTGGTTATTTTGTTTCTGTGTTCATGGTGTCAATGTCAGTAACCAGGGTAGCTTGTTGGAATTAAATTGCAGCCCGGAAAGCTGTAGATGACAGATTTGATCCCACCGATTTGTTTTTTCCGACATGTTTGTTAAAAATTAAGTTATGATCATTATTTGGTCACATGACTGAAGTATATATTATTGTTCTTTCCCAAACTTTAAGCATGGTCATATGCATTTGTTTTTCACCATAATCCAGCACTCCCCTTCTCCTTACTAGTATTATTTTTCTCCCGTCTTTCAGATCAAAATACCAGTGATGATGATGGCGAGGATGTATTTGTATCTTCAGATGAAAACTGTCATGCTCAGACTTCAAGATTTACATCAGGTGTGTCTTGCAACTTTTTCCCTGTAGTAGTTTAGGACCCTCTTTATTTTATAGCTCAGGTCACAGGTGTCCAAACTGTCATGTGCCAGGCACAGGCAGTTGATATACAGTACCATCACCAGGGTTATAGCTACGGCGGTCGGTAGTAGCCCGCACAAACTGAAGCCGACCTCCACTGAGCTGAATTTATTAGTCCTCCGACCGGCACAGAAAAGCTTCAAATTGACCGCAAAATGTTTTAAATCTCTACATAAATCGTGTATTTTGAGCTTTAAACATCATTACATTTCAACCGAAGATGTATTTTGTAAAATAAATGCTTCCAAATGCTTTTTTCTATGTGGAAACCCAGGAGCGCTGTGCTCACTCCGCTTGCATAACTCCTTCTTAAGCCGGCACTGAATTCTTTCTAGCTATAACCCTGACCATCACACATACACCTATTGTTTTTTTTTTTATATTAAGATAGTGAATTGCTTCTAACTGTTGTTGGAACTAGAGTAATATCCCTGTAATGTGGATTTTTTTTTTTTTAGTCTGGTATGCCGTAAATTACAGGCATATTGGGTTGCAAACAGTAAATCTATTTTTTTTTCAATATGGGAGCAAGATCTACTAGTATAATAATCACCAAATGTGAACTTGTTGAATATGCATGCTTGGCATTCATAGAATAAGCATAATATTTTGTAGTTTGTGGGTATATGACTGTGTACCTGTGCATACTTCTCTCCATTTAATGGTTATCCATTTTTTATTACAATAAAAAATAATAGGATGCATTTTGTGGATGTACATGTCATGGTATTGCTTGAGGTCATGAGGTCAGCTTGTGCTAAGAGTACATGTGCTTTATAGTTCTAGTAGTTTTACATGCCATACTGTATATTAAAGTCAATAGCGTGGAATGTACATAGTCACCCTGTTACACTTGTATCATACTTGGTAAAAGTAGGGTAAGTCTATTGGTTGTACTTGTGTAACTTTGTTTTTAAAGTAAATTCCATTTAAATTAGGAAACTGCAAATAGAATGGTTTTGACTACAGTAGGCCCCTACATGTCAGGTCATACGTGTAGGAGTTTTTGACACAACTGGGTGATATTGATTCAAAATTGTCTGCAAGTCATACTTCTTGCTTTTGTTTGTGTTTTACTCATTTTTACCATTCATATGGCATTAATCCAAATGACCTTTCAGATGGCGATGAGAACCCTGACGACCCTCCAGATGACAGTGAGAACCCAGATGACTCTCCAGATGGCGATGAGAACACAGACGACCCTCCAGATGGCGATGAGAACCGAGACGACCCTCCAGATGGCGGTGAGAACCCAGATGACCCTCCAGATGGCAGTGAGAACACAGACGACCCTCCAGATGGCAATGAGAACCCAGACGACCCTCCAGATGGCGGTGAGAACCCAGATGACCCTCCAGATGGCAGTGAGAACACAGATGACCCGTCAGATGGCGGTGAGAACACAGATGACCCGTCAGATGGCGGTGAGAACACAGATGACCCGTCAGATGACGGTGAGGATCCAGATGACCCGTCAGATGACGGTGAGGATCCAGATGACGGTGACATACATGTATTTGATGAAACACTGAATCAGCCCCTTTTCCATGGGTCAGGTATATCCAAGGCAGAGGCATTGCTCATGATTTTGTCCTTTGTAATGAAGCATTGCTTGTCAGCCACTGCAGTATCCCACTTATTAGAACTTTTGAATATATTGATAGGAACATGTATTTTTAAGTCCATGAAATCAATTCTTCGCCAGATCTTCCACAATAACGTAATTCAGTTGAGTTTTCATTTTTACTGTTTATTTTGTTATAGCTTTGTGAGATCATTTTCCTGCGTTTCTGATGAAAATGTATCTTGTCCCAACTGTGATCATCCTTGCATAGTTTCGGACCTCAGTCAAAGTAACTTTTTTGTTACAGCGAATTTATCATCACAAATTAAGTCACTCTTTGAAAGGAAAGATATCATACCACATCTTTTTTATCGGGACAATCGTTTGAAAAAAACAGAAGACAACATTGAAGATATTTTTGATGGCGTAATATATAAAAAAATGATGGAAGAAGGTGAGCCTCTAAATAATCCAAACAATTTTTCGTATACATTTAATTGTGACGGTTTACCTGCTTTTAAGTCATCTAAATATTCGCTGTGGCCCATTTACATTATGATTAATGAATTGCCCCCTAAACTTCGTTTCAACAACCTAATTCTTGCTGGTGTGTGGTTCGGAAAGGCAGAACCTAAGATGGAAGTATTTCTTCAGCAGTTTACTATTGAGGCAAATAAACTAGCTGAGGAAGGAGTTAATTGGAAAAGAGGACATGAAACTGTACATAGTAAATTGTTTGGATTGTGTTGTTGTGCTGATGCACCAGCCAGAGCAGCAATGCAAAATAGGATCAAGTTTAACGGATATAGCGGGTGTGGTCTGTGTTACCATCCAGGAAAGATAGTTGACAGAGTTGTCAAGTATCCATTTGACGTTTGTGACTATAGTGACCGAACCGACAATGAGATGCTTGATGACATGATGCAGGCAGTGAATGACAGAAGGACAGTTAGGGGGGTGAAAGGGCCCAGTGCTCTTATCAATCTGTCGTACTTTCCTATTTGCTGGGGGTTTCCCCCAGATTTTATGCATTGCTTGTTGCTAGGTGTCGCGAGGCAATTGTCAGAATTGTGGTTTTCTTCTCCTGCAGGCAGCCAGTTCTATATTGGATCCCAAAGAGTAATTTCACTTATTGATAAAAGATTGAGGTCTATAAAACCACCCAGCATAGTCATGAGAGCCCCAAGGTGTATTTCTGAAAGGAAATATTGGAAAGCATCAGAATGGTACGCATGGTTGTTGTTTTACTCTGTCCCTTGTTTGAAAGGAGTTCTTCCTCTTGCGTACTGGAAACACCTGCTTGTGCTTGTTGAAGCATCTTTTCTTTTATTACAGAAGTCTATTTCAAGTACAGATATAACTAAATGTGACATTCTTTTGTTCGGGTTTGTGTGCAGGTGTCAAGTACTCTATGGAGCAGCTGCCATGACATTCAACATTCATTCACTTACACACTTAGCAAAAAGTGTACGTATGTGGGGTCCATTATGGACACATTCCTGTTTCCCATTCGAAGCAGCTAATTGGCGAATTAAACGTCAGCTTCGTGGAACCAAAGGTTTTCTCATGCAAGTGATGAGAAAATATTTAACTGTTCATACTTTGCCTAGTTTCATTGAAAGTCATCCTATTTCCCATCGTGTTAAGTTGTTTGCAGCAAAAATGTTGAACATCCAGGTTCGAAGGGCTGATGAACAGCATGGTATCCTAACTTTAGGCTCTGGCAGATCAAGACACTGTACAGTTGGAGAAAGAACTGCTCTTGCAGCTAGTGGCTGTATAATACAGGAGAATGAGACAGCTATTTCTTTCAACAGGATTGAAAAAAATGGGCTCCTTTTCTGTACAGCCTCATACAGAACAGAAACAATGACTCGAAACAACAGGATTATTTCATTTTCAAACAATAGAATTGGTGAATTAGTAGATATCTTTCAATTGCATGACCAATATTTTCTTATTGTGAAATTATTAGAGCTGGAGGAAGATGTCTCGATGAATGATGAAGAATCGGACACTAAATTGTCTCATGTTATGATTTGCAGCGGTTTGTCTGAGGAACTTACTGCTATTTGTGTGGAGGAGGCAATCGGGAATTGCATTTCAATGAAGTTAGATGATGTGCATTATATTGCCAGCTTTCCAAATTACATATCCATGAATTGAGTCAAAGATGACCTTTCATTTCAACTGTGAGGAGGAATGTTGCCTTTCACTGACGAGTAAATACTCTACATGCAGAGTGTGATAAAAGTGTGATAAAAAAGAAGTGTACAGTGGCTTGATTGGTGACATCTGTATAACACCAAGTCTCGTTATTTGTACATGTGTGTCTTGGTCCAGCAGTCATTCACACCTTGGTGCACGAAAGAAGTGTGCATTTTTTTGCAAAAACTGCAACAGAAATAGGGCCTTGGTAACATCTTGTACTGGGCTATTTGGCTCCATGAAAATACGGGGGGGGGTTGGTGATCTCAGTCGTCGACCACAATGAAAAATGGCACGCACATCGCCCGCAACGTACCCTACAAAATTGTATTGTTATTTTTTTAGTAACGTTTTACTAATTATGCTTATTTAGGCATAATCAGTGTGTCAAATCATACGTTTTGCTCTAAGTCACTTATAACAAAGCTCCAAATATGCTAATTTGTGGTGTAGATACCATTTGTGGTGTTCTTAGCAAATGTACTTGAAAAAAGTGCAATGTCAAAATAAATTACATGTACTTATGCGACCATAAACGGCATAAAATTTAGTAATTTGAATCAGTAAAAGCAGAAATATTCATTACCATTTTATGATTTATGGCTGAAAACATAATTGTATTGGAAAATTTAATGTGCAAGAAGCGTGCGAAGAGAACGGTCGACCAGCTGGAGAGACAAATATGAACGAAGCGGCTTAGACTCAGACAGCAGGCATACCGCCAAATCTATTATTGCAAGGCTTGCGGGCCCACCGGTCGCATCCCACCCCCCCCCCCCCCCCTCCTCCCGGCTAACAGCAAATACCATCTATGTCGTCGTTATGCTGTTAATAACTATGTCAACACACTGCCCACCAAAAATGCTATAATAGAATGCCACCATGAATCTCTCAATCTACAATGTAATTACAAGAGGGTCAACAGAAAGCAACATTGTTTTGACCATGTTTTGATAACAGTCCAAGTCACTATATTGTGGAAGACCTGTTTAAAAAGTTGTTGAACTTTGCTATCTGACATGTGTGACAGTGTTTGAGTGGAAACACCCTAGAACACAAAAGTCAGACAATTTATAATGTCACTTGTAAAATATTTACCTGTAGACAAAAACTGGCACATGAATTTTTCTTAGCTGATAAAAATTTTGCCACACGGCAGTCTATGGGGGAAAACTGGAATGGTCTCGTAATGGTTTTTACTTTTTTAAAACACTTTATGAATACTTTGAACTGTTAATTTTTCAGGGATTCATGTTTTAGACCTTACCAAAGACACTAGTGGCATGGGGAATCGTGTAGCTCACATTTTTTAAAAGGTGAAAGTATTGTTATACAATGCCTTTAAGCCTAAATTAGATTTTTCTTATTCATTACAAATCTGTTTTTCAACTTGGCTGTATTATCAACGATATTTTACTCATGATAATCAAATGAGGTTTCGTCTGCTCTGTTTTCCAATAGATTAATTTAGGTAATATTATTTTTTTAAGGTATGCAACTCATGTGGTTTAAACGATAAATACATCGTCCATAGACTTCATATTTATTTTTTTAAAAGGTGTTATCAGCCCAGCGACGATTTGCAGTTGTACTTTGCTAATCAGGGATGAATGAGGTACTGAAAGGACCATACTGAGTTTGTTAAAGTATATTTTTTTTTATTACAGAATTCTATTTAAAGTACACATATACATATATAACTAAATGTTACAGTTGTCAAGAAAAGTTGACTGTCATAACAAACTGTTCAGGACCAGAACAATTAACACTGTTATAACGAGCACGGGCATAGCAAGGGCCGACTTAATACAACAAGGGCATTCCTCTGTCCCAATTTTTCTTCCATAGACCTCTGTGTATTATGCTTAACCCTATTTTAACTGGGCTATTTCAAACCAGGTTTTTACTGGGGGGAGGGGGGGTCAATTTGACACGCGAGTCACGCAGCGTGGTAATGCTATATCTGATTTTTGTGAAAGTGGTCTCAAAAGATGAGCAAGACTTGAAAGTAAAAAGTTAGCAAGTGACGCGGTCAAAAAATTCTGCATAGCAGACTGGGGGTCAACAAGATCAGCTATATAATGTACAGTGCACTCTCGTTATAAAGAAGTCCTTGGGACCCATGATATTTGTTCTTTATAGCGAAATTTCTTTATATCAGGGTTGCAAAAACAATTAAATACAAAAAAAAATACCAAGATATGGGACCAGACCAGAGATTTTACTTCTTTATAATAAAATTTTGTTATATCAGTGTTCTTTATAACGAGAGTGCACTGTATAGCAAAATTTTGGTATAGCAAGGTGATTCCTAAAATAAAAATAAGAAAACAAAGGAAATTGACCCTGTTATAGCGAGCATCCACTTCATCTTACGTTGGCTAGTGAGGGCAAGCAATGTTTCACGCTATAAAATTACATGTATATCCTTTTGCCAAACCTTAATCAACACGCTGGGCCTACAGTACACCATCAAGCATTGTACACAATTCCTATCGTAGCGCCAGGACCTGTGCCAGCTAACGCATGTACATGCATCTTGGTCACGTCTCTTTTCCACCACGTTGCCCCCTTTTTGGTAACGGAGAAGTTGGAAACTTTTGTTCACTTACATTTTCTGTTCTTCTTATTGAAGCCACATTACCATTTAGACATCTGCCAGGAGAATGTTTTTTGTTTCGTTTTTATGGGCTCTTAGCCAGATCCCTCACTTCTTGATAAACGAACTAAAAATATTACTGAAGGTGATCATTACCACTACCCCATGAGGAAGCCATACACCACACGTGCATGTGCCATGCAGTCTCCGACATATATGTACAAATGTACAGTGTACATCTTCACTCCAAGACAAATGTGTGTGGCAGATTTCATGAGCATTGCTCCAAAAATTAGGAAGTTACAGTACATGTAGGTCAATGTTATAGATTTGTTACGCACCGACCGACCAACCACACACTGAGTCCTACATACCCCTTTCAAACTTTATTTGGTTGGGATATAGGTTTATAATGCCTCCCAGCATAATTTGAGGCATTATATTTTCATGTCCTCTTTTCCATTTAGGTTCTCTCAAACTATTTCTGGTACAGATACATCTAGTTTGGACTCATGAATGTAATATATTATATACCTCTTATGACTGCCAATTTGTAGTAAGAATGGTTGAAGCAAAATATTCTGTGGAGGATTATGTACAATTTCCGAGGATTTTTTTCCCCATTTTATCTGCAGAATATTTTTTTTTACTAATCACTTGAACAAAATGAGCCACAGCTGTACTTTGTGCCTGATGTTCAGTTTAAAGACGTTTTGTGGATTCAGCAATGTCCATGTAACAGAGGTACATGTACATGTATGAGCTTTTCTTTTATTGAAGATTGTGTCAGGGATTTGCAAGTCCATTACTTCCCTTCATTATCAATATCAAACGGTACATGTATTTTAGTACTTACAAATGATGTGTTGAAAGTTTCAGATCCATACGTCATGAATTTGTTGTTTTATGAGAAAAACTAATAACGACATGTTACCAGAATGTTGTTCTTTCCAGGAATTTAAATTTTGCTCAAATTGCGAATCGCGATTACGTGTACCGTTGCAAGACCATCGGAGCACACTGATTGGTTAAACGGCTAATCTCCGCGTGACCTTCGGCTAACGGCTGATCGGACAATTTTGGAACGGCCCGAGAACATCAACGTCACTGTAAATTTTGAAGTTTAAAGGTCCAGATTTTCACCAAAACTACGTATTCTACCCAAAGGTTCTATGACAGGTGTTTATTTATGGTCATGTGTTGTATGGTGGGACCCCCAAATACCTGGTGGCGTTACATTTTTCAGTCCTCTTCTTAATTAAACTTGATGCATCAAAGCTATCCTTTATCCAGTTATAATGAATTTGGGCTCATTCTGCAGCAAAATTACTCTGCTTTTGAAATCTGATAAGCAATCTTGCATTACACTTCGTTTAATTAGCCAAAAATGCAAAAATGTTAACGAGGGTAAAGTACTGGTGGATAAGCGGAGGAGGATAAGCGGAGGAGGAGTGTGTACAATCTCTATGTAGAAATTGCAAATTCACCTGTACTCTTTTGTTTTTCCTACTATTTGTAGCAGATAAGCTATCATGGAGTTATGATATGCATCTGACTAACTTGACACATATTGTACTTCACAATTCTCAATAGTAAAATGAAATAAATTGTCTTCTAGGTCATTAATTACTTAATTAATTACTGGTGTAGCTTATGCTTGCCATTGACTTGTACACGTTATGAAGCATGATAGTACTGCATGTAAGAACACACAAGTATGTTCACTTCAGGGCTAAAATTTGGTTGAAATTTTTAAATACACTCTACTGATCCATTTATTAAATAATAATCTACTATTTAATCTCTAAAATTTGTTAGTTAGGTTTAATAAATTGTTTGTTTAATTAGTGTAATTAATGTTTTTGTAACAAATTGCGATGCAATTTTTAACATATTTTGTCACAGCCTGTATCACCTCATCTGAAAATCAAAAAGTAATAAAACCATACATTTTCTTAAAGCTGAAAGTGTGCTTTTTCACAATATAACATCAATTTTGAGCCAAGACTTAATACTAACAAGTGTAATGAGTGGTCATCAATATCACAAAACTATACGTTTTTTGTGATATTACCCTTTAATTTTTTTCACACACCCTGTACAGCAACTTGACCTTGCATGATTGAGATTCTCTGAAGTATAAGCTTTCAGAAAATGTATACTTTTGTTGGTTTCTGATAAGTATTTTTTGAGTTATATTGGTTTAAATGCAAGAAGTGACAAAATTCATAATTTTGGTGCCTGTAACACAAAGGGGTCCCACCATACGACACATGACCTTATACTAACCTTCACATTGTGAACGATTTCAGCTGCTTTCATTCATTTTACCGTTTACTGACATGCAAATCCCTTACTCTGTCTTTAAATGGAGAACAACTCATCTTTGGTTAATCAAGAACATGTAATTTTCCCATTAGAATGATACCTGCTTTAATTGGTAGATCTGTAATGGATTTGGTTTGATATGTATTTTTTGTTTGTTTTTACTTCCATTCATGGACATCACATTTGTAATATTGGTGACAATATTTGTCTCAGTAAGCATCCTTGTTAAAACAATTTTTTAAATGTTAATGATTTGTATTCATTTATCGTAGGAAGAATTTGTGCTGTTACATATGAACACTACAGTATGACATGTACTGTATGTATGATTTTAAGTCACCTGGTGTATTTCCACCATTTAAGGTCCACTTGGAGGTGGGTTGACACAAGAGGATAACACACATGAGGAATTGACATCCTCCCCTCCCTCCACACACACACACACACCTAGGCTATTTTTTTTACACTTTCTTTGTTTGCATATACCTATTCAAAAGTTCTAACAAGTGGGATACTTAATAGGTAAGTGTACATGAATATTTGTCTGTGAATGTTTTACATTTTTTATTTTTTATTTTAATTTATATGCAGTGAATTTTTATGTGTAAATAAATTAGTAAAAAATAAATATAATGACAAGAATTAGAAATGACAAGCAAGTAGAATGAGATTGTTAAAAATGACTGAAGTTGGGTATTCAATTTCAGAAAAGTAGTTCTGATTATGTTTCCCCTGAAACGATATTGGGAATGTGACCCAGACATCTACATTCAGAGAAAACAACAATTAATTAAGAGAAAGAAAATAATGAAAGTTTAAGAAAATTTGGGTGAACCAATCAAATGTTATGAATATTCAATTTTCATTTGAATAGTGTTTTGGAGGATTCTTGAATTTGCAACACTACCACTTGTGATGAGAATGCAGACAACATGCCATTTTTACAAACAATTTTGTTTTTTCAAGATGTCAGTTGCAAAGGTGGCCCAATTATTACAGAAGAACTTGCAGAATCAGTTTTAATTCTATTTAACACTTTGAGTGCTATCGGCGAACCTGTTCGCCCAGGGTTGACTTCACTCAGGTACTATCGGCGAACCTGTTCGCCGAGAAGACAATCGGATCCATATCTTTTAATTCGAATGACAAATGAAGTTCCTACCAATGACATTTATCGTAAAATGAATACACAATGAACCAAATAAATGAGTTAAAATGTATTGTCTTGATAGCATTTGCCATTTTACAGAAAATCATACAATTTGGAAAGGTTATACACATTAGTCCGAAACAATCCAGTCCCTGGTTAACGCACCTGGATTTTTAGCCCAGCACCCAAAGTGTTAATCATTGGATTCCATTAATTTATGATCTTTATTGATACCGATATATATGCTTAGAAGTTTCAGGGTATTTTGGTGAGTTATTTATTAACTATTGGAACAGAATGCTGGGTATGCTTTCTTTTTCAATTTCTGTCTGTGCTTCTCAATTTTTAAGAGATTACAACTGGCTGACTTTATTTGCAGGCAGTTCCAAATTTTGTGACTTGGTGACATTGACCAGCATTGAACAATTAAGTGTATGCCATTAAAAATGTGTGCTTACAATGATCTAAATAGTGACAAAAGAATTGAATACAATGTACTTGTTTATGACATCAGATACAAGATCGATTAAATTAAAAGCAATCAAGTAAGACCTGTACATGTGTTTCCTAAGTGTAGAATTTGAGAATGTTTTTGTGTTGTAATTATTTCAGTAATGTCCAAATAAAATGCTTTGAATTTTATGTGTTGAACCTATTGACATCTTGTAGAAATGGATATATATAGATATAGATATATACTTTTTTTTTTTAATGTAGAGACAATTAATAGAGAAAGTGATTTTCTATTTCTGAAAACCTGAAATTCCGTTTCAACTTGATCTAAAAATGGAAATTCCGTTTTGTCATAGAAAATGTACACAGCAAAAACATGAATTCTGTTTTGCAAAGGTGAATTCCATGATTTTTTACATGAAAAGTATACATGTAAGAACTTTTCCGTTTCATTTACCGGTAAAACGGAAAATCACTGTCCCTAAATTTACTGCATCACAAAAAACCTAGTTTGGTGCAAAATTGATATTGTACCAGGCTTAAAAATTGAGGGGACTGTAGACAGATTAACTCGTAGTGTCAGTAGGTGGAAACACGACCTGAAGTACAGTACAGTATTTAAAATATTCGTGCAAATAATCAGTACAAGCAGTACCTCATTGTACACACACATGAACCTAGGGAGAGAGGGGAGCATCCCCCCCCCCCGCCTTTATCAATAAACGAGGGGGGGGGGGGTGTTAGTTATTTCTATTAGGGCGGGCCGGGCCAGGCTTGGTGTATTCGCTTTATTTGATATCTGAATTATCTTACAAAATGCACATTCCAATTTACAACTACATGTAGAATGAAGTGTGAAGCAAGTCAAGCAATCACCCCTGTCTTATGTTGTACCTTACATTGGCTTTGTTTCGATTCCCCTGTATAATGATTAAGCTATTACTCTTTTAAAATCTAGCACGAAGGTTTTTTTTTCTTCTTCTTTCTTTGTAATTGTTCCACCTGCCATAACTAAACATATGGTGAGAGTTCTCTTCTATGCTTCTTCAGCTTTATGGAATGCACTTCCTCATGAGAAATTTTAATGATTTTGATGAGTTTGAAGCTTTTCTTTAAAAGAGTTAATATTTGAGGTGTGTATATATGAACTTACATGTAGTGTACGACTCTATACATGCACCTTCTTGTATTGTATTTCTCTGGCATATACATGTAGTTTATATTTTCATCATAAGTGCATAAAGACATGCTGCAGTGATGTGAATATGCACTGTGAAAGAACTGACTACATGTATTACTATTATACAAACACTTTGGATATCTGTGTAATGATTAATAACTGATGTACATATACAACACATGATCTGTGTTTGTAAGTGTGACGTATCATAGTAACATATACTTATTGAACAAAAGTGCATTTACTTGCATGCAATATTTTAAGAACATAGTGAAATAAAAAAAAAATGACAATGCTAATTAATATTCTCAATCTCATCTTTGTGTACATGTATTTGCTATGATTTTGGGGCTTTCCTACATAGGCCTATTGATCGAGGATGTGATTTTGTGTTGACTGGATGGCCAGAGCTATCTGTTGGTATGATCCAGTTGGGTTCTGTTGGTATGACTCTGTTGGTTGATTCTGTTGGTTTCTATTGGTATGACTCTGTTGGTCTGTTGGTATGACTCTGTTGGTTGATTCTGTTGGTTTCTGTTGGTTGATTATGTTGGTTTCTATTGGTATGACTCTGTTCATCTGTTGGTATGCCTCTATTGGTTGATTCTGTTGGTTGATTCTATTGGTTTCTAGTGGTATGACTCTGTTGGTTGATTCTGTTGGTTTCTGCTGGTATAACTCTGTTGGTCTGTTGGTATGACTCTGTTGGTTTCTGTTGGTTTGACGCTGTTGGTTTCTGTTGGTATGACTGTGTTGGTTAAACTAATTTTCTATTGGTTTTAACTCTGTTGGTCTTTATTGGTCCAACAGGATTCTAATCGATACTGATTCTCTATTGGTTTTAAATCTGTTGGTTTTATTGGTCCAACAGGATTCTAATGGATACCGATTCTCTATTGGTTTCAGTTCTGTTGGTCTTTTATTGGTCTCTATTGGCCCAACACAATACTAAGATGGGAATTTTGTTGGTCCAATAGACTCCAATAGATTCCAACAGAAACCAATAGGGACCAATAGAAATTTTTCTGTTGGTCTCTATTGGTCTCTATTGGATTTTCGACTTGGGTG
>JZLH01S0518483.1:3965-13968 GCA_001188425.1 Eucidaris tribuloides
CACTCATGCTTTGCCATCTTGATTATATATTGTAAAATTTACATCAAACTCTATTACTTGCATAAGGGGTCAATGAAATAACAGGAATTGCCTTTATTAGGACTTACACTTATAATTAAAATTTTACCAAACAAGGTAATTTTACAATTTCTTCGTATTTCCAGAGTGGAATATGCTTTAGGGAATTGATATACACTTAGAAAAATAACTTTTACGTTTCATAATCATTTAAATCCAATTTTGACCATTTCATTTCAGATGCTAGTAGGCTGCACTTTAGTGATGTTGATGAGGGATGCGAGAAACTACCCGCTAAACAAACTAAAAGGCGGAGAAATTGATTTTAATGGCGAGTCTTAGTCCAGCTGTTGCAGGAATTATTCACCCTCCCCACTTCCGAAATTCACACGATTTTGTTTTGATCCGATATCGAAGGCATGGCATGCAAAGGTGCACGCACAGCGCGACGCCGCGCCGCGCCACGACCTTACCGCACCGGTTTGACACGCGGACGGACGCGGGTCAAAATGGTGGAGGTGAAGGGTGTACAAAGTTACGAAGATTTTCAAGACAATATCAACAGCATTTTGCAACTGTCCGAACAGTTAAATGGAGGATGGGAAATCTGTGTGTGTCAGGTTTGTGCATAACATCACAATAAGATCCGACCAAGCATGTACGATTAAAACCGTCAAATTAGTTATTTTTGGTTCTTGATTTGAAGTTTGTTTGAAAGGCCCGCAGTCTGTCTTGCGAGATGAGCTCGCCTAGCCGATAGGGCTTGAGCTCATGCCTCCCGCCAGCGAGTAGGGCGGGGGCGGAGGGAGCAAGGGCCTAATTTGTGGGGTGTGTGTGTTTGAAGTTTCTTGGTGTGATGCGTGAGTTGGCTGTCAAAATACGGTAGCTAGTGGATTTCGGCCTCTGGTGTTCACTATTCCCATTTCCATTACGCAGAATGTAGTGCCGTGTGATGTGAAAATGGGAAGACTTCCAGTTGTTTATAAATTATATACCGACAATGCACACGAGGCGCGAGGGGGGGGGGGATTACATATGGAACTACTTTTCTGAAAAATGATTTTCTAACTATAAATAATAAGCTTCCCCCCTTACATTACGTGCAATCATAACCCCTTATCTACATGTATGCCTGGTGGCCCTGAAAGAACATTGTAAATCGTGAATATCCTCGCCAATATTCACGACTAGATCTAACAACGTTATGCGACATCGCACATTACTCATTAGTCGCGAAAATCTGCGCCAATATATTCACGACTAGTGGATTTTGTTGTAAATATTGACAAACACATTCGCAACGAAAATGAATATTGGCGAAGATATTCACAACGAAATTTACGATTCGTGAATAGTGGCTCAGACATTCGCAATGACATGAATATTTGGGAAGAAATGTGTGACCAAATTCACGCCTGGCCTGGTTGCACATGAATTTACAGGGGAAGACAAAAAATGAAGAAGAGAAGGTAAATAAGACTATGCAAAGGATGAGAAGAGGAAAAGACAAGAAAAAACAAAAACAGAAAGAAACAGAAAAGGAACAAAAGAAGAGGAGGAGAAAGAAAAAGGAGGAAGATATTGTGGCCCTGAAGGGATATTGTAAATGGTGAATACCCTCACCAATATTTACAACTCTGTGTGAATTTTGTTAACTGGCAAACACATTCATGACGAAAATGGATCTTGGCAAAGATATTCACCACAAAATTTACAATTTTTAAATATTTGTGAAGAAATTTGCAACCAAATCAGGGCGTATGGCTGGTTTGGGCATGGGGAGGTGCACATCTTTGGGGAGGTGGAACGGGGAGGTGCACATCTTAGGGGAGTGAAAAAGTTGAAGAATATCGGTGCGTTGAAAGCAGAAAGATGTTGCAAAATTTCTTTTTGCCTTGCCAGGGGCAGAACACCTACCCTTGATATCAAGCGAGGGGGGGGGTGCACCCCCGAGCCTACACCCTTGTTTGTTTTTGTTTGTTTGTTTTTGTTTTTTTTCTTCTCGTATATTTTCATTTTTACTTTTTTCTTTTTTTTTTTGGCTATTAGGGTTAACTACCGTATGGCTCTGCGGGGGGGGGGGGGGGGGTGGGGGGGGGGGGGGGGGGTGCACTCCCCAGCCTACGCCCTTGCAAATTCATGCCTTGTCACACATTTATCTTGAATTTATCTTCATTACCCAAGTACCTTTTCTTGGGGGCGGGGGGCATTAAGTAGTCTTACATATCGGATATTGGCCTGTTTAAATGTATCAAACCTAAGCAGACCTCACCAAAACAAAACAAGAACAAGAAGAATTTAAAAAAAGAAGATGAAGAAGAAGAGAAGAAGGTATAAGAAGAATAGACAAAGGAGGAGAAGAGGAAAAGACAGGAGAAAAAAACCCCAAAAAGACCAAAGGAGGAGGAGGAAAAGAAAAAAAGGAATCAAAAGAAAGGAGAAGAAATAAAAGAAGGAGAAGTGAAAGGTGGAACAGGAGGAGGAAGTAATAAAGAGAAAAGGAGGAGGAAGAGTAGGAGGAGAATGAGAAGACTATTGTTACGTTATTGTCCCAGCCGAACGAAGTTCGCGAGGGGACTATGAAACGGGCTCCATGTGTGTGTGTGTGTGTGTCTTTATTTATTGTTATTAACTATTATTTATTATATTATTGTTATTAATGTTGTTGTTGTGCTTTATTTTGTCATCCCCTCCTTTTCCTCTTCTTCTTCCTCTCCTCTTTTTCTCCTCTTTGTCCTCTTTCATCAACTCCTTTTCCTTGCTTCTTTTTAATCTTCTTCTTCTTCATCTGTTCTAACTTCTATTTAGCTTTGTTGGGGTCTGCTTACTGTAGATGTAATCGATTCATTTGAGCACTAAACAGGCTGATATGCAAGACTAGTTAACGTCCCCTCTTGAGACAAGGTACTTGGGTACTTGAAATAAATTTACAATAAAGTGTGTGACCAGGTGTGAAATCGGTCCCAAATTTCTTCCCCAATATTGAAGACAAAATGTCCGGAATCGCAAATCTTGTCACGAATATCTTTGCCAAAATTCACGAATCGTCGTAAATTTCATCATGAACATCTTCGCCAATATCCATTTTCGTCGTGAATGTGTTTGCCAATATTTACAACAAAATTCATGACGAATCGTGAATAGTGGCGCTGATATTTGCAACTGAATGCGCGATATCGCAAAATTCTTGAATATTGGCGAGTATATTAATGATTTACCATGTCCCTTCAGGGCCACCATAGGAAGAGGAGGAGGAAGAAAGAAAGACAACTAGATGTGAATTCGTCACTAAGACGAATTGGTGATCCGCGTAACCGCTCCGATCCTTACATTTAAAGAAAATGTGACAAACAATGTATATTATTATTGCATGATGAAATATGTCCCTCATCACCTGAAATCGTCTATTAAACATTAGTTGAAAATTTGACGTGCGCGTATGCTTTCGTCGCGACGCACGGACGGTTGTGATTAGCACCAGTGATGACTTTTGACCTGAAGTTACTGTGTACCAAATTTTGTTATCTTAATCCACCCCTTTCATGAGATATGCGCGTAAATACGTTTTTTCTTTGTGACGTCACAGATGACGTCACAAGTGTTATGCATGCAAAGTAGTGTCTGAACTGTTGTCTACTTATCATAGGCTATTAGAATAAGCAATACAAGGTAGGGGTCATGGTTTAATCTAGAGAAAAATGAATGATTTAAAACTTAATTTTTTAACGTACGCGTGCGCGTTCGTCGTGACGCCCACACGCATATGATAAGCACGCATAATGACCTTTGATCTGAAGTTACTGTGTACCAAGTTTGGTGATGTTACTCGACTCCAGTCATGAGATATGCCCGAAATACGATTTTTCTTTGTGACGTCATAGATGACGTCACAACACTTTGGCATAGAAAGCGATGCCTGAAATGCTATCTACGCACCATACTCTAACAGAATAAGCAATAAAAAGTAGGGGTCACCGTTAATTCTAGAGAGTTATGAGTGATTTAAAAATGCGCATTATTTACTACGCGCGCAATGCGCGCGCATTTACGTTTTTTGGACCTGTAAGCAATGTTTTTTCTCTTGGTGGTCGGAAAAGCGTTCTAATTGATGTAGAATTCAGTCAGAAATCCAAATCCGTCGAAAAAACGACGATATTCGGTCGGGAAAGGGGTGCGCGGGGAAAAAAACGAGCGCATATGCGCGCGCACCAAATGCTCCAAATGACCTGAAACGTATGCTACTGTTAATAAAAAGTCATTTGGAGCATTTTAAAACTTTTAAAATTTTTGACGCGCCCGTGCTAGCCCATCATGACGCGCGCGTGCACGTGATTAGGTCCAAAAGTTGACCCTTGACCTAAACTTAACTTATGAAAAATTTCGTTGTTTTATTCGACTGCCGGCTAGGACTAGCTTTTGGCTTATGACGTCATTGATGACGTCACAGACATTGTCATGAGGACATTCTGTAGGTATTGACATGGGACATAACTATGCCAAGTTACAAGATGATTGACGATGTTGTTCTTGACATATCTGATGCACAAGAATGACCAGAAAGAAACATGAATAAATAAATAAATAAAGAAAAAGAAAAAAATTATGACGAAATCTATGGTGATCCGCGGTTACGCGGATCACCAAAAAGACAAGGAGAATGTGAAGTAGACTATTTTAACATTGTTAGTTTTTACAATTATGATTATTATATTTATTTTTATGCCTCTGCAGCAAAGTTGCCAGAGGCATCATGTTTTCTGGTTGTTCGTCCATCCGTCAGTTACATGTACCGGTTCTCGTAAGAACTGCTGATTAGATTTTTATGTAACTGGACCAAGTATGTATGATGAGGCACCAATGAACTGATCAGATTCCAGGGTTAAAAGGTCAAAGGTCACGAGGCCCCATACTTGGTGTCTTTAACACAATAACGTGAGAACGGCTTATCAGATATTGATGACACTTTGGTGAAGTATGTATTATAGGGCACTGATGAAATGATGAGATTTCACAGTTGAAAGGTGAAAGGTCACAAGGCCAAAGACCCCGTACAGGTCTGATTAGGGCTCATTACTGCTTTAAATTAACGGCTGTTTTATGACGTTATGATGAACTGTTTTATGAGGTTATGATGAAATGGTCTTGAAGTGAAAGGTTAAAGGTCACAGGACAGGACCTTGTACATGTATCTCATTTCAATTTACTACAATGGTAACTTAAAAGACTTTAAATTAGGTTGAATACATGATGCGTACCAATTTTGGAATTGAATATATGAATATAAAAACGACCCAAGTCCAATTTTTTGCCAAATTGAGTGAAACATGGGAAATTGTTGCTTATACATGGGCTCATCCTGTGTATAAATGATAAAGTTTATTTCACCCCGGAAGTGCCAAAAATAAAGGAGTGAAATCTATTATGCATATAAGAATGACCTCAAAATGACCTCCCATGGACTTGGGTCATTTTTATATTCATATTCAATTGGATTGGGGGTGCAGAGGCATACCCCACTGGCTGCGTAAAGCCGAATTGATCTAGTTATTATTATATCATTATTATTGTTGTATTATTGGTATTATTGTTGTCGTTTTTGTACTTCATTTCCTCCTCCTCCTCCTCTTCTTATTCCTCGTCTTTTCCTCCTCCTAGCTCCTCCTTTATCCTCTTCCTAGATTCTGTTCTCCTCCTCCTTCTGTTCTATTTAGTTTTGGTGGGGTCTGCTTAGGTTTAATAGATTCATGTGAGCACTAAACAGGTTGATATGCAAGGCTAGTCAATGTCCCCTCTCGAGAAAAGGTACATATTGTACCTAGGTACTTGAAATAAATTCACGATAAATATGTGACCAGGCGTGAACTTGGTCCCAAATTTCTTTGCCTATATTCACTACGACATGTGCGAAATCGCAAATCTCGTTGCGAAAATCTGTGGCAAACTTCATGAATAGTTGGAAATATTGTCGTGAACATCTTTCCCAATATCCGTTTTCGACGAGCCGTGAATATTGGCGCAGATATTCGCAACTTCAGTGTAAATGTGCGCTGTCGCAGAGTAAGCCGTGAATATTGGCAAGGATATTCAAGATGTACGATGTCCCTTCAGGGCCACCATATTTATCTGGTCGTAGAACTACAGTATGTGGTAGTATAGAGCAAACGTAGATTGATAAGATCTGGCACCTCGATGGAGGAAACTTTCTTTTTCTGTCAATTCTGACATCTCCCTGTACTATAATGACCTCCATCAATTTACAGAAAACAAAAAATAGCATCACAGTTATGACAATGACTTAAAGGGAGAAGGAGCCAGCAACTAATGGGCATAAGTTAAGAAAAAATTTGAGTTCTTGCCAACCAATCAGATCGCACGTACACATTGCTGAAACTGACCAAGCATGACCGATGCATGCCACCCGACGTGTGTTAGTCACGCCGCAGTAATGTATGCACTGTTTGAATCGACAAGCTCCTCCCCCCTATGACTGTTTCTGCAAGTTTATCTTAAGACAAGGCTTGCAAAGACATAAAATAAACACAAATTAACTAATTTATAGGGCCTTGCTAAGTGTGAGTGTCACACAATAGCTCTTATTTAGGCTGTATTTATCACCATATACCATAATTCTCACAATACTCTCAATGCCTCTTTATTTCTTAACTTATGCCTGTTAGTTGATGGTGCCTTCTCCCTGTAATACTTGGAGCAGTGCAGTAGTCTGACTGCCTGACCATCCACGAACAGCCCCTGCTTTGCGGGGACGGAGTCTGAAATTCTGACTAGCAGTGCAGTAACTTTTTTTTTCTGGTCACCCTTCCTTCCGGTAGACCAAATGGAATTTGTGATGCCCTTCCCCCTACAAAAGAAAAAAAAATTATTTGTATTTGCAAGTACATTGTAATTTTGTAGTGATGCCTGAAATGATTTTTATCATATCAGCTGATATGGATATTTAAAAAAAAAGAGGGGGGGGGTAAAACCCGTATAGTAAAAAATAAACCAGAAATTATCACGTTGCATGAAATGTGCACAAATTTCCACATTGTGAAATATTCCACATTAACTTGTTTGCTACGGGAACTATTGTGTCATGTGTTAACTGTATGGGGTTTTCAGAATCTTCGTAGGCAATGGTTTAACAGGAGGTCTTCTTTGTGTTCAAAGCAAACATGCATGTACACAACATTTTTTTCAAAATATCCTATAAAGTGTGTAGTGTCAATTGGACAAAAAATGATATAAAGAAAGACAACAGATATAAGCCTGAGGGTGTCATCCACTTGTTAGAAGAGCCACCGTGGTGCCAACCTGTCTGCTTGCCTCGATGTCGACCCTAGCAGAGTTAAATGTGTCAGTGAATTGAAACCAAGCTGATGTCACTAGGTCCATTCGGAAAATGCATCCCTCCAATGAAATTTCTAGTCGTCCTTGTCAAGTGACCTGATAGGTAATTTACAATTTGCGAGTTGTCCATAAAATGACTTTCTACACATTCACATTTGAAATGTAATTTTTAAGGTCTTTACATTAAAAACAAAAGAAATATGCATGTTATTGGTCAGTCATACATGTAAGTCAGAAATATCCTGTCTTGAAACTAAATTTTGGCTTTTATGGGCAAGTAACAATTCTGCACAAGTTCTGCTTCATTGATGAATAATCTCTTAATTAATTGAATTATCTCTTTCATTTTGCTTCATTCTTTTGTATTTTACATAGTATGACTTAATAATATATTGTCTTGTTGCCATTTGTGTTTTTGTGTGTTTCTCACAAGTGTCATTGATGTACAGTACACATGTAACAACTTTGAAGCATGTTAGCCAAGTAAATTTCAAAATTCATATTTTAAATGCATTTGGTTAGTGATTGAAGGAGATTTTCTTAAACTGTGTGTTGGGCTTGTGTATATATATGTGTATATAGTTTATGTGTGTGTTGTGTGTGTTTGTGTGGTGGTGTGTGTTGTGTTGTAGTGTATGTTGTGTGTATGTTGGTGTGTGTGTGTTGTTGTGTGGTTGTGTGTGGTGTGTGTTATCTGTATATATGTGTTATGGTACGTGTTGTGTTTGTGTGTGTCCTGGGTGTATTGTGTTGTGTTTCTGATGTGGAGTGTTTGTGTAGTGTTTGTGCTATACTGTACAGTTATGTATTATGTATTAATCAGTGTATCAAGACAGCCGCCGAGACCAGAACCAAGACCAAGACCACACCCGAGACCAAGATCAAACAAGAAAAAAGAGTCCGAAATCCAACCAGACGTCCGTACCAAGACCACACTTTCCGAGCCAACCAGAACAAGACACAGCTTTCAATAACATAATGGCATTTTTGGAGGATAATGGACTTGTTATCTCAGCATTAACTCCTACTGCTTACACTGCAATATCTGTAATAAGATTTAAAGTTTAATAAAATAACAGTAATGAGAACATTAAAAATTATATTCAATTGTTTCATTGTAACTGTAAAATAGCTTCCAAAGTTTAACGCAAAATTAGCGCCTATCGACATACGATCAAATAAGCTACAGATTGCACAAACGACTGAGAACAATTTTAAGATATTTTTCCCATGAGTAATTTCTGCCGACCATAGCTAAATACAGATCAGTAAAGAAAATAAGTGTTATATCTTATCTTCATTAATAATGGGTTTCTCAATTCATTCTTGATTCTTGTTTTTACTATTTAATCATTTATATCATCTTCCATTGTCTCATTCTCCTTCATTCTTTTCTTTTCTTTTTTCTGTTTTATTCTAACATTTTCTATTGTAGTCTTTCTATCAGTCTATTTTCACTCTACCCTTTTCTATCTTTCTTATTTTATGTTGTTAATTTTTGATTTTTATTCTTTATTTATTTTCTTTCTTCTCCTCTCATATCTTTCTTCTTTTCTCTTCTTTCTATCCTTTGTTTTCTTCTTCTTGCTTATTTCTTGCAATTGGGCAATTTCAAGCGTTAAGGACATAACATTCAGCGATTTTATGAAATATGGCTTATCTAGAATCATTATTATATTCTGAACCTATTGGTTGACTGTCTAAGTTGAACTGAATAGTTCATATTATATTGTATTACACACATAATTTTGCCGTACGAAATTACATTTTTAGACATGATTTTCACCTACATGACCACGCATTGCCAAACATTTGTACTAAGCTTGAATGGATGCCAACTTTCTTCTGAAATGGTCTGAGGTCCTGTTAAGTGTAGATGACAATTAGTAAAACAAGATTCAAATCCATACAGACCACTAAATGGCGTTACGGACATACATTTTTAGCAATACGACATTACAACTTGGACCACTATTTTATAGTCCTTAATTAACTTAGAACTTCATAATAATGAAGCTAATGTATTAAAAATCATTATTGGTTCACTTTCTTAATAACAAACTACATATTAATCTGAAGTGCGAGGAATGAAAACAATCCTACAAAGATGCATGATTCTTCAAAAAGAAAAAAAAAAATGGCAAGAAAATGGGGTTGAAGAAAAGGAGATGCCTAAATATAATTCAAAATTGTTCAACATACCACTCAAATTAAAAGTTGAATGAGTTCTATGTGTGATACATGTAGCAAATTATAACGTACATATATATTTTTGAATATTACGATTAAGTTTGAGCCTAGTAACATTATTTTCGCGGGATGCCCCATCTCTATCTTTCTTTCTTTCCTTCTCTTTTCATAAATTCTTCTCCTCTCTCTTTTTTCTTTTCATTCATTCCTACGTCTTTATTCTTATTCCTTATTTATTTTCTTCCTTTCTACTTTGGTGTACCTTCATCATTCTCTTCTTTTGTTTATTCTTTCTATCAACTTTTACTTTTCTTTTTTTCTTTATTCTAAGCCTTCGCCTTTTTACATCTTTTATTTGTCCTTTTGGTTCATTCTTTACATCTTTAATCTTATTCATTTTCTTCTCATCACGTCTTCCCACGTCTTTCTCTTTCCTTTTTCTTCATGA
>JZLH01S0518483.1:13993-26875 GCA_001188425.1 Eucidaris tribuloides
GTGTGTGTGTGTGTGTAGTGTGTGTGTGTGTGTGTGTGTGTGTGTGTGTGTGTGTGTGTGTGTGTGTGTGTGTGTGTGTGTGTGTATGTGTGTATGTATGTGTGTGTATGTGTGTACGTGTGTGTGTTTGTGTGTGTGCCTGTGTGTGTATGTGTGTGTTTGTTTCTGTCTGTGTGTGTGTGTGTGTGTGTATGTGTTTGTGCCTATACTGTACATGTATGTATGTATGTATGTATATCAGTGTTGTAGTCAAGACCAGGCCTGCCGAGACCAAGACCAAGACCAAGACCAGACACCCCGAGACCAAGATCAAGACCAAGAAAAAGAGGTCCGAGATCAAGACCAGACGTCCGAGACCAAGACCAGCACTTTCCGAGACCAAGACCAAGACCAAGACCAGCGTTTCAATTAACACTAATTTGTGCATGTTTTGAGGATAATGCAACTTTGTTACTCAGCATTAACTGCCTACTGCTTACACATTGCAATCAGTCTGTAATAGGATTTTTTAAAGTTTTAATAAAATTAACAGTTAATGAAGAACATTAAAAATTATATTTTCATTGTTTCATTTGTCACTTACTTGTAAAATGCCTCCCAAAGTTTAACGCAAAATAGGCCTACGACTACGAGTCAATATGATAGCTACAGATTGCACAAACGACTGAGAAACAATTTTAAGAATATTTTTTCCCATGAGTACATTTGCCTGACCTACTAAAATACAGATCAGTTAAAGAAAATAAAGTGTTGTTAATAATCTTATTTCTTTCATTAATTAATGGGTTTTCTTCATTCATTCTTGATTTTCTTGTTATTTACTATTACATTTCATTTTTATATCCATCTTCCATTTTTCTCACTTTCTTCATTCATTCTTTTTCTTTCTTTTTTCTGTTTTATTCCTTAAATTTCTATTTGTATTTCTTTCATGCAGTCTTTTTTTCACTCTACCCTTTTCTATTTCTTTCTTCTTTTATTTGTTAATTTTTTGATTGTTTATTCTTTTATTTTATTTTTTTCTTTCTTTCTTCCTCTTTCTAATATCTTTCTTTCTTTTCTCTTTTTCTTGCTTCATCCTTTGTTTTTCTTCTTCTTGCTTATTTTCTTCAATCTGGGCAATTTCAGCGTTATGGACATTACATTCAGCGATTTTATGGCAACTATGGGGGCTTATTTCTAGAAATCATTATTATCATTCTGAACCTATTTGTGTTGACGTGTTAACGGTTTGAACTTGAATTAGTTTCTATTTATCATTTGGTAGTTATCACACATAATGTTTGCCGTTACGGACATTACATTTTTTAGACATGACATTTTCACCTACAATGTACCACGCATTTGCCAAAACATTTGTGAGCTAAGCTGAAGTGGAGTGCCAACTTTCATTCTGAAATGGTCTGAGGTCGCTGTTACAGTTGTAGGATGAACAATTAGTAAAACAGATTCATACATCCAATACAGGCCACTAAATGTTGCGTTACGGACATTACATTTTTAGCAATACGGACATTACAACTTGGACCACTTTTTCTAGGTCACTTATAATTTATACAGTTAGAACATTCATAATAATGAAGCTAATTATTAGATCATTTTGGTTCACTTTCTTAACAACAAACTATCATAATTAATCTGAAGTGCGATGAGATGAAAAAAATCCTACAAAGATTGCATGATTTTCAAAAAGAAGAAAAAAGATGCAAGAAAATGGGGTTTTTGAAGAAAAGGATGCTAAATATACTTCAAATGTGTTCAAATACCACTCAAATTAAAAGTTGATGAGTTCTATTGTGTGATACATGTACTAAATTTATCAACTGTAGCATATATATTTTTGAATTATTACAGATTTCATGAGTTTGAGCCTGGGTAACATTTTTCCGCTGGGAATTGCCCATCTCTATCTTTCTTTCTCTTTTTCCTTCTTCTTTTTCAATTAAATTCATTCTACTCCTCTTTCTATCTTTCTCCTTTTTTCATTCATTCTTAACGTCTTTTTATTCTTATTTCCTTATTTCTATTTTCTTCCTTTTCTTACTTGGTGTACCCTTTCATTCATTCTCTTTCTTTTCTTGTTTTATTCCTTTCTATCAAACTTTTACTCTTTTCTTTTTTTTTTATTCTAGCCTTTCCCCTTTCTTACATCTTTTATTTGTCTTTTGGTTCATTCTTTACTCTTTTATATCTCTTAATTCATTTTTTCTTTCATTCTACGTCTTTCCCACGTCTTTCTTCTTTCTCTTTTCTTCATTGTATCCTTTTTTCTCTTCTTATTTTGATTTCTTTTCTCTTACTCTCTTCATTACGATTTTTTCTTTCCTTCCTTTTCTTATCTATCTGTTCTTTCTCATCTCTTTCATTCGTGATGTCTTTTTCCTCTTTCTGTTTAAAATTTCTTTCCTGCTATTTTGATGTCTAAATCCTCTCTTTTCGTGTTTTTCTTTTGTTGTTTCAGGCGTCCTTCTTTTATTTTTTCTTTCTTTTCGTTTGATCTCTCTATTCTTTCTAATACTCTATGTTTTTCTCTTCTCCAGTCTTTTCTTTGTTTAGCTTTTCTTCCGTTACTTTTTTCTATGATTGAATGTTCATGCCATTACTTCTTCTTTTGTTTTTCTAAGACGGAACCGACCAGAATATAGTGCGTCAGAAAACCCACATTGCCGGTCCCTTATCATTGCTGTAGAAGATCTGTCTAAACTTATGTTTGAAAGCGCCGCTTTTATACATGGCGCAAAATGCAGTTTGTACATGTACACAATAAAAGACTGTTTATGTGAAAATCATATTAGTTCTGGTCTCGGGCTGGTCTGCAGCAAAAATCCGAGACCAGAAGGCTAGCGAGACCAAGACCAAGACGCAAGACCGAGTGGTTCCGAGACCGAGGACCGGGAGCCAAGAAGAAGCATGCTGGTCTCCGAGAACTAGGTCTCGTAGAGACAAATGACCAGTCTCGAGACCTCCATACACTGATTATATATACTTTGTTTCTGTGTTATCGAAACTAAATTCATTCCAATCCTGCTTTTGATTTACGTTCTACAGTGTATTTATTAGAGCTAATTCCTTGATCAGCCTATGTTTTAAGTTCCTGTCGATGAACAGTAAATACTGCTTAATTTTCCAACTAAGTTGCAATGCTTTCACAAAAAAACAATTGACAGGTTCCAGCAGGTCTATTTTTCCTATTGTTATTGTTGAGGTAAATGTGTACAAAATTCTCCATAAACTTTAGAAGGTGATGGTAATTAACGAGTTACTTCATGTATGCCATTGCTCTGACACACTTGATTGGAGTAATTATGTAATGGCCTGTGTATTCTAGGTCATATTGCTGTCTGAGAAGAAATTCAAAGGTTATTGGTATTACGTAAAAAATGATGAAAATGATTTTCTAGACTTTTTGATTTTCTATAAGTTCTATTACTGTACATTACAGTAGAAAGGAACATTTACTTTGGCTGGCTGTCTGTTCAAGCTCTGCTTATAATGGCAGCCCTCTGCATGTACATAATTCAAGTTATTATATTTCTGTCATTATGAATGCTTATTTCTTGTATCATTGTAATTCTACATTAACAAATTAATTAACTTTGCATCATTTCATATGTTATCTAAATTGTATATGACATATATGTGAATTGTTATACTATTGATTCAAAATTTATGTTAATGTACAAAATTTATGTCATTGTACAAAACTGAACTTGTTATCTATGTTATTGTTACAGAGAAATATGAAATACAGAAAATAAAACCTCTTCAAACAACAAAGTTGTGTTTTCTATGACATCAGGTAAATCTGTATGGTTGCTATACAGTATTTGTTGATATTAAAGGGAGAAGGCGCCAGCAACTAACAGGCATAGGCTAACATTGTGGAGCTTCAATTTAAAAAAATTTCAAACTTTAATATCTGAGTTACATAGTAGTGTTCAAATGGACAAATAAACACCCTAGAATACAAAAGTTAGGAAAGTTACACTGCCAATGGCAAGTTATACATGAAATAAAGGTGTACACACAGTAAGTCTATGGGAGGAAATGGGCAAGTGAATCTGGTCAACTTACGATTTTCACTTTTTTAAAGCACTAAATAATCATTTTGAAATACAATTTTTTCAGGGCTTCATTTTTAGACCTCATCAAAGACACTGGTAGCATGGGGAATCATGCGGCTCAGATTTTTTTAACTGTGGTAAATGTTCGCCAATACCTTAAAGAAAATATTTGAGTTCTTGCAACCAATCAGATTGCACGTGCACCGCAGGGAGCTGACCATGCGTGACCAATGCATGCCACGCGACGTGTGTTAGCTGCACCGTGGTAATGTATGCACTGTTTGAATTGATAAGCTCCTCCCCCTATAGCTGTTTCTGCAAGTTTTGTCTTAGGGTAAAACTTACAAAGACGTAAAATAAACACAAATTAACTAATTTATAGGGCCTTGATGAGGGTAAGTATCACACAGTACCCCTTATGTAGGCTGTTTTTGTCACCATGTACCATAACTCTCACAATACTCACAATGTCATTTTTATTCTTAACTTATGCCTACGGTAAAAACGGAATTTTGCCATTTTTCAGACAAGTATGATAGCGGTAAATTATTCTCGGGATCTCATTGGCTCAATGATCCGATCCAGACGCACATGGTCTTTCTAAAGCAGTGCCACTTACTCAAAATTAAAAGCATGAGATAAGTTGAGTTAAAACACTAAGGTTTTGAATTAGATGAGTACTGTTGTTTATACAGTTGCGGAATTATATCATTGTGATATTTGTAGCATAGTTCTTGGCAGTTAAGAAACTAAAGTAAGAACTTTTAAGGGAGTTTAGCTGTTTTTGATAATTGTACTTTTGCTTTTTGTTTTTGAATGTCATGTTCTAGGTGTCTCACAAAGCCAGGAGAAAGGCTTGCCCCGTTCTCGTGGGCATCAGGGATGTCAGCAAAGACATGCCTGGATAACTCTGTGCGTTGACTGTCAAGGCTGGCACAGGTATAAAAACAAATGTTGCCAGTAAATAAATACATTCCCGTTGTCCATTTGTTGATGAACTATCTAGGCACTTTACGGCTGAGATTTCCAACAGGAAATTTTGCTAATGTGTTATTTGTCACACATTCCCCAACAAAAAAAATGTTGTGAACAGGCGAATATTAATTTCTTCATAGAAATTTAGACCTGATAGGACTAACATCATAATCATCTAGGCCCTATTATCTGGTTCAATTGTCAAAAATTAAAACATATTCACCTAACTCCATTATTATTTTGGTTTTATTATGCATCTGTTGAAAAAGGCCTGAGGTATTACAAAGATTTTCTTTTCCAGTGCATTCTTCCTTCTCTTCACCGAATGCTCTATTAACCTTGTGATTAAATGCAGGATCTCTAATTCTTTAACGACCGGTGAGAGACCTAAGACACTAGTCATCAAGGTGTACTGGGAACGATGCCGTCTTAAAGGTATTGCTAACATTTACCACAGTTAAAAAAATCTGAGCCGCATGATTCCCCATGCTACCAGTGTCTTGATGAGGTCTAAAAATGAAGCCCTGAAAAAATTGTATTTCAAATGATTATTTAGTGCTTTAAAAAGTGAAAATCGTAAGTTGACCAGATTCACTTCCCATTTCCTCCCATAGACTTACTGTGTGTACACCTAGCTTAATAAAACTACAGCCGCGCCCAAGTTTTATTGTTTATTCAATGTAATAACTTGCCATTGCAGCTCGTAACTGTTCAAACTTTGTATTCTACGAGTGTTTATGTTGTCGCTGTTTTGAAACCGCTACTGATAGTAGCTCAGATACTAAAACATATTGACATTTTTGTAAATTGAAGGCTCCAACAATGTTAGCCTATCACTTTTAAACTCAAATCATAACATCTTGAATGGGTGATCTGATTGAAGACCATTGTTGATTTCTGCATCTAAACACTTTCACCACTTCAGACCACAGGTAAATTTATTTGTAACCAAGTCTGAAAAGGGAAGATATCTGGTACTAAACAAGGTATCCAAGTGTTGGACCTAGTGAGATGGAAGGCTGACTTGCATGATTACTGTTTAATAAAATCATGGGAAGTTATGGAAAAGAGAATTATATGCTCAACACCGAAATCGCACAAGGATGGACGGAGTATCGGTCAATTACACAATTATCTCAAATATTGTTTGAGACAAGTCCAATGTGTGTTTTTTCAATAGGTAACTTTTATTCTTTTATTGATTTCTAACTCAAAGTTTGTCCAATCTCAAAAGCATAATTTTTAGAGTCTCAGATGGGACTGAACAATGTCTTTAAATGCGTTCACAGAACTGTGCTAAGGTCGAGAAGTGACCACACTGTAAATTCTTAATGGTCAGAAAACAAAGTGAGGAAATATACAGGGAGCTAATGAGGGAGATTTAGCGGCCCCGCAAATTTAATCTTAAAAATATCGCGGAGCGCCGTAAATCACAGAAAATAACCCTCAAAATTACCGGTGATCAACCTCTCATAGCGTGGTTAGAGTATGCAAACATATAGTGGCACATATCACTAAATGAGAGAAAAACTGACGTAAAAGTAGGACCCCCCCTCCCCCCCCCAGACAAAAAAAAAAAAATGCATTTCGCTGTCCTTGTCTAAATTCGCGATCACAGCATGTTGATATTCTGTATATGTCACTTGAGCACAAAGACTGTATCATAAAAATTTTTACCATTGCTGTGTACTGAGCCTTTATCATTTTCCCCACAAGAGTACACAATTATGATACATTAGGAGCTACTCATTTTCCCTATATCTTCCCATCGAACTATTAAAACATAAGTTTCGGACTGCACGTGTGTAATCAAAGTGATTTATGGGTTCCTGCCCAGAGATCTAACGTAGAGCAAGAGCCCTGCCTTTACAATTGAAAAGGATATATCACTTTGAACTTCTTTTTAGTTTATTTTCAGCTCACACTCAATACTTTATGGTCAAGTCGTTTTATGAAAGGCAAGTGGACATGAAGTCGAGAAGGTATCGCAATTATTCATATCTCTGAAGAGAATCCTAGTCAATTGTTGAGCGCTATTACTGACGTGTATCCCTGTAACGCACATTGAACAGAATGAGGGCGAATTCATTGCAGTAGGACATGAAATTACATTATTCAATTTTTTATTTTGATTCTTGCGTGCTCTTTCTGATCATAATTGTTTACCATTGGTTCGCAGTATAATAAAAGTGATTTCAATTGCATAAGGAAATAAATTACATTATTCAACTTTGAAAAATCACACTGTATGCCATATGTAGTACGCACAAGTTGAACAGAATGAATTGGAATTTAAATTGCAGTAAGAGAAATTAATTACATACATACCTCTTATTGTCAGCGTAAGATTGCAGGCAAAAGATGCAAATTAGGAATCTTACTGAATTTATTACATGTGAATCTCTATTGGTGATTGAGCTGTAATTGGGATGTCCATACAAGTTTAATATTTATCATAATAAATATAAACACTGATATAGACTATTGCCAGTGATTCAAAAAAAAGAATCTTTATCAATTATGTGTTTCAGAACAGATTTTTATCAATACGATACCAAGCAGAGTTTTTGAATCAGTTTATGCAAAGGTTAGGAATAATTGGATGGTAAAAAATTTTATATTTTATTTTATATGGCTAGTTTCAAGGTAAATTGATATAAATTATTTTATGACAATATAGCTGCAGTATTGTAAGCTTGATAAGAATGTGGAGAATTATTTTGATGTGTGCTGTATATATTAACATACTGTAATAATATATGTGGGTAAAACTAATAATGTGTTGGCAATATATATGCATATTATGCATCAAGTAATTGTTAAATTCTATCGTCCACTTCTTTGTCTAAAGGAGCGAGCTTACATTGTATCTTACAGAAGCAGCTGGATTGGTCTTTCATGATCATTACCTTCCCTGTTGATACATTGGCACTAATTCAGGTGAGCAAGAATTGTTTTACCTGCCCATAGTGTGTTAGTATGATATTACAAAATATTCCTATTTCAAAATATATGTACGGATTGGCCAAGGAATGGTTCAATTGACATCAAAAATGGTTACAGGCCAATATTGATGGGTCAGTATGGTGCGCAACCAAATCGATATGACAAAAACCATGATGTCATGATATTGTCATATAACCAAATTGTGACCAATCAATCCGAACTGCTGCCACTGTGTATGACTGTTCTGTAAAAATGCAGAAATTATTTGCAGAGATTTTGAATTTCTAGCCTCTAATCTTTCTGGCTGTCTATACTGGTCAACGTCACTTAGTCCATGTATAACACAAGCTTGCCTTGCTTTGTCATTGAGTTTGCTCCGGACAATATTTGCACCTTAGGTTTTCCCAAAATCAGTAAATGCAGCTGATGACAATGATCAGGGGTTTTACTAAATTCTTCTTAATCCTCCTACTCAAATATACTATATCCTAATGGGACCAGCAAGTCATTTGTACCTTGACGTTTGGAAATACCAAAAGAAAACAATGCCTATTGGTGCAAGCAAGCTACAAATTGTGTAAGAAAACCTGGATTGCACTTGAAAATTTACTATGGAAAATATGGCAAATAAAGAGTTCAGTAAAGGGTAGAACTAACTCTAGTATTTTCTGTGAATGCTTAATTCAGTCATAAACTGGAAGTATAAATGGGTATCATGTTTCCTAATTCTCCATGCTCCCTCTAGACGCAAGAACGCTAGTGTGGCGCGCTTGTGGCATGCCTGGACATCGCATTTAGACGAACCTTCCTATCAGTCCACACCTGCGGGCAGCTATGCTACGCAATGTCTGAGCCACGGATTACGAGTAATGCAAGACAGAATCCTAACTAAGAACAAGAGATGTGAGCAAATAAAATATATGAGCGAGTCGACTGGGGCGCGGATGAGGATGTTTTATAAGAGAGTGACATCATGCTAGCGACATAGTCATAATTTAATATTTGTGTGTACTCTATAGCAACAAAAAGGAAATTACTGTAATTTCAAAAACCACACAATATAAATATGTCACAATTTCAAACACAATGTATTTCCTTTAATACCATAAGCTAATTCTAGTCAGACAAAAGTGTTATATGTTACATTTCAACTAACAGATTCTGCCAACTCCTGTGTTATTTTCATGTTTTTGCCCAATTACTTTAGAGTTATTTTACTTTATAGTTATAATATTTATTTCTTCCATTCATAATTAATCAAGTCATTTGTTATATTGATTAATCTGATCTAATTGTAACATAATTTACCTTTTTTATACTAATGGACTAAGCAGTCAATGGTGTTCAATATTCGAATGTCGCCTCTAATCTTGAAAACGTACTGGCTAATTGTAGATATATGGACAATAACATTCACGTTCGATCTGACAGAAGGACTCTTAAAAAATATTAGAATTACTCTGACTTACATGTGGATAAATAAGCCAATTCTCAGCTAGGCGACAAATCATAATTAGTGCATTCGCACAATATCAGGGCGCTATCTCAGTGTGTGCATGCCATAGTTATTCAGGCGTTGGTTCGACTTGCGTGACACCAACGTTATTTCGCAGCTTCGCCAGCAGGATAATACACAGGGACGTATTCCTACGTCTGCGCAAGATTCAATCGCAGCGATTTTACTAAATAAGGTCAGATGGCACAAACTTTGCCTTATGATTTCATGTACCGTGTTAATGTGTAAAAACACGGAAGTTTGGCGGGGCCCGCAAATGTCTCTTAGGACAGCCGCCCGTCTACTGCTGAATGCTGGTGAATGACGAATTGACTGGATAGCGAGAATATGTTTCTACGGTTAGAGGCGCTAATTTAATGTTATATGTGCCCCCTTGCATGCTTAGAGCATAATGCTATATGACCAAAGGAAAGTGATCCAGAAAGATAACTACTTGCTGCGCTTAGTAGCTAATGAAGGCTTGTTTATTATGGCGATGTGAGGACAACTAAAATAACGTATATATATTATATATATATATATAACTATATATATCTCCCTTCCACTACTCTCATCCATCTTTCCACCCCGATCTTGTTTAATCTGCGTTCCAGGTAGTATGAAGACAATGTACTACAAATACCTCAGACTTTACTGAAGGAACTATGGCCAAACTGTGAATGGGCATCATCAGTGAGATAAACCTAAACCAAGCCAGACATAGATGAAAAGCTTTAATAATCCAACCCAATCATTTCTCAGTGCGGCTAGACAAATTCCGAAGCGAAGCAAAAAACAACCAATCAGTATATCATATATTGCATGGATACTAGTGATTTTGTGCTGGCACAGACAACATTTCTTTGCAGCTAAGATAGGTTTAATGCATGTCCAGCAAGTAATTATTCCAATGTTACAATGCATTTGTAACAAACAGTTGTTTTTGTCACTTTATGATTTTTTGGCTGGAAAGGGAGTAATTTCAACCCGGCAGGAAATACGGCGTCACTGTGAGTTATTTGTGGCTAAATATAATAGAGTTTTCTCATGATATACTTCATACACTATGTGTGCTTCCGCTCGGCATGCCATTATAATGGCCGATAGCATTCAAAGATAACTTCCGACAGGAAAAAAATATTAAAGATTTAAAAAGTTGGTTGAAGTTGAGAACCTCATGATTATGGAAACAACTCACCCGTTTAAGAGTAAAGTAAAATAATTAGTTCGATAATACCTGAGAAGTCATAATGTATAAATGCATGTTATAATCCTCATGAAATCATAGTCATCCTCAAAACGAGGTTAAATACTCAATAATACGTACTCAAGGCAATTTATATCTAGGTTTTCAAAAATTGAATCTTGTGTTTGATCAAGTGGTCAAAAAATACGCAACATGCTGTTTAATCAATAGACTTTTATCAAGACTGATTGTAATTTAAAATCATGAATGATTGCAAATTTGGTATTGTTAGGAATTTATTCGCTGATGACTAACACGGAGGTATCTGTGTCGACTTAATCTAAATTAGGTCACTATCTGATATCTGTAATATTATCACGCAGACTTGTTCTTGCTGAATGATTTTTATGAATGTTGAGGTGCAGTTTATCTACTGGTGGAAGGATGATGTTTAACCTATATGCTATGTCAAGATCTATGTAACACTACATTATTAAGTGAATAATGTTTGGCAAATCTTGCTCCGCAGCCATACTCATATTGAGCCTTGATATTCATTAAAGCGTGCAGATATAGAATTTATTTTCTACTTTGAGAATAAGTGATTAATGTGTGAAGGTTCGTTCCAGTAGTTTGTAGCACTGTTAAGTGTACATGAGGTATGCCTAAATATATGGTCATGTCCTAGATATATAAGTACTGCGATCAGGAATGCTGTTTGAATCATCATAAGCGCAGAAGAATAGTTCATATATAAGGTTCATTTATCCAAGAAAATTAATATTTGATAAAAACTTAGCCTTTGATGCGCTTGTGCCAAATTTAATCATCAGTTATTCGAACCATGCTGTCATGCAAGGTTTATTGACCAGTCTGACCTTGGACATTGTCAGAAAGTAGAAACCATTATTATGATCTTGTTCTGAGAATGCACTTTCAAGAAAAAAGGTACAATCGATGGGTAGTATTTATATTGGCGGTATACTTCTAGATGCATAAGCTAAATAATAGTACTATTTAGAATGTATATAACAACTATAGTACAGTGTTTCATCGATAAAGATTCACATTGACATTTAATTTAGCGCTTCTGATAGGTCATTTATTGACACCTATTATTCTAAAACTTTGACATAGCAATTCAAGAGATAGGTATCTCTGTATGTAATTAAACAATCGCTACCATAACGAAATGCAAGATCAATGACCATAAATACGATTAGTCCTCGTATTATATTGACACTAAATTATCAGGCAGATTAAGCGCTGATTGGAACGTAAAAGTACCGTAAAGACAATCTTCAGGCTGGGGTCTAGAGTAAATGGCATGTTATAGCAAAATCAAGATCTGTCTCCAATACGGATTAAATAACTTAGAAGTGTATTACAAATTGTGGTCAACGAAATTGATGGGCAGAGTGTCATAATTGAGGTTTACAATAGAGATCTCACTTTGGAAGAATGTCTTCTTGCTTGATTGAATATGTAATGAATTATGGCATACCCGAGAAATGTTACTTACCACCACTCCGTGTTAACATGATAAACGGAGAAGTCGCGCAGAATTTCAGAGATTGTAGCATATTGGGATATTTTAAATGTATTCGAGTACATGGATTCAGTATCATGATTAAAATTTGAAACTGTTTTGAAATGAAAATAGATATGTATCATATATGTGCCTACTGCTTTGTTAAATAAGTTGTGTGTGACCATTTTCCAATGGAAAGCATTCTTGGTGAAATTTCTAATTGTACTATGTATAACTGTGAAAAATGGCATTATTAAATTATAATTAAAATTTATATTAATTCACAAATATATAGCTCTGGCTGGCACTTGTAGCTAGATGTGTGTGTGTGTGTGTGTGATGCTGTGTAGTGTGCATGATAATTGGGGGTGTAGAGGGTAATATGTAATGTTCAGTTTATATGCATGACAGTCACATTAAATTGTATTAATTGGAAAAAATCGTATAATATGTGAATTGAATTATGCTATTGGATTCAAAATTTATGTTAATGTACAAAATTCATGTCATTGTACAAACTGAACTATGTTATTGTTACAGAAAAATATGATGAATAAGGAAATAAAAACCTCTTCAAAAATCAAACGTTGAGTTTTTCTATGACATCAGGTAAATCTGTATGGTTCTATACAGTATTGTTGATATTAAAGGGAGAAGGCGCCAGCAACTAACAGGCAATAGTTAA
>JZLH01S0518483.1:47696-58875 GCA_001188425.1 Eucidaris tribuloides
ATAGAAATACTGATTTTGACTTAAAATATGGCAAAATTACTGATTTCCAGCTAAGAAATTACTGAAAGGCATTGATGAAAGTTGGCAGTCCTTGTAATGTTTTTCTGTGCTGCAGAAGGGGTGCAAATTAGAGTCCCTGCCTTTAACCCATTCCTTTTGACATTTTATCTTTAACAAGGAGCATCCTTATTTGGGGCGACCCTTTTTCCAGCTTCACCCCTGCCACACGTCGGATTTGATGACGGCTGCCCTGTCCAGTATTGAAAGGTATGTAAATAATGTTGTTGGGTAGTAAAAGTTCTCTTAAAGGTATTGGCTAACATTTACCACAGTTAAAAAAATCTGAGCCGCATGATTCCCCATGCTACCAGTGTCTTTGATGAGGTCTAAAAATGAAGCCCTGAAAAAAATTGTATTTCAAAATGATTATTTAGTGCTTTAAACAAGTGAAAATCGTAAGTTGACCAGATTCACTTGCCCATTTCCTCCCATAGACTTACTGTGTGTACAGCTAGGTTAATAAAACTCGCCCCAAGTTTTATTGTTTATTCATGTATAACTTGCCATTGGCATTATAACTTTCCAAACTTTTGTATTCTAGGGTGTTTATTTGTCCATTTGAACAGTTTGACAATTTTTTAAATTGAAGCTCCACAATGTTAGCCTATCACTTTAATTTTTGGTAAAAATTGATTTTAGATGAGACCTGTATTTACAGGGTAATTGGTTGCTAACTTATTGCTAATGCTCTAATTTGCACAAGATCTGGTTCGTTTGATGCATGACTTGCCGGATGTTCATTGTGTTCAAGAACAAATTAAGACATATTATTCATTGTAACAATTGTACTTGGAGATTGTGCTGATTAACAAACATAGCATGTTCAGGACTCGACAGAAACTTTGTTTTTTTTTGACTGCCCAGTTGGGCACTTCAATTTTAGATTCAAGTGTGCGACAGTAAAATCCAAATGCCCAATCTAGAGTCTAGACGCAAGTTGTTTTTGTCAATTGATTATTGCCAAAAAAGATACTGCCCGATCGGCAAGTTCTTATTTTTTTTTGAGTGCCCGACTGCCATTTTTAGGTGCCCCAGGCACTCGAGCACCCAGGTTTGTCGAGCCCTGATCATGTTGACAAAAGTGCCAATCAGCTCACAAAACACATAAAGAATCGTGTATGATTGGGTTTAGACCAACTTTGGTAGATGTTATTGTTATGATTGACCAGAGAATGGGAATTTGAATGTTCTCTGATTTTGTTTTTAGTTCACAAACAAAATCTTCAATCCTATTTTGATCAGCTGATTTGGAGTTTTCAGTAGCCCAACAGGCATCTTGTTAATTTCATTTTTATAGCGCTGCAAACAAAATTATTTGTCAAGTTAACGTCTTTGTTTCCTTTTGATTTCAGCACAAACTATGTAGTGACCTGGCTAAGTTCGGTGGGACCTGTTGTGGGTTTAACGCTGCCCCTGGCGTACGCACAACTTTGTCAAGCAAGGTGATAGAGAACGGACCACTCCACCATGAATTTTGTGTTTCTACAAGAAGGCGATTCTGAAAGGGGCACTGCCACAAAAAGGCGATTCTGAAAGGGGCACTTCTACAAGAAGGCGATTCTGAAAGGGGCATTTCTACAAGAAGGTGATCCTGAAAGGGGCACTTCAACAAGTAGGCAATTCTGAAAGGGGCGATTCTTAAAGGGGAACTTCTACAAGAAGGCGATTCTGAAAAGGGCCCTTCTACCAGAAGGCGATTCTGAAAGGGGCACTTCTACAAGAAGGATATTCTGAAAGGGGCACTTCGCGTTCTACTGAAGTCACTTACAAGCACAACAATATGTGTACTGCTCTGACCAAATCTGAAGGCCGTATGCTAGAATTTTGAAGGATGAATTACAGGACAAGTGCAATGCTGTATCGACTATCAATCATATGTCTGAAGGGCAAATCACAAGGACCAAGCGCAAAGTCCCTTGCGACCGGGGCCCAGCTCTTGGACTTGGATGTTTGGTGCCGTAACATGAACCTATTTTTTGTGCAATTTTGCACCAAATTCTGGATGAAGATATCAGAAGTTACTTGGCCTCATTGGCAATACGCCTAGCTTTGGTAGAGTATAGTGCACCTCTCATATCATGGTTATTCAGGGTTCCCAGCCGGGAAAAAAATAACACGGGAGCATGGGGCGATTTTGCCTCCGAAATTTGCAAAAGAGCCCCCATAAATTGCCATAGGGTTCATTACAAAGGAGTATCTGAAATGCACTGAAAAAAGATAAAGTAGCCCCCCAGAAGAAATTTTGTTTTCCTGGTTCCCAGCCAACCTGAATATCAGGGGAAACCTAGAAAATGATTTCCTCTTTTTCCAGTCAAGGAAAAGTCAGGTAATTTGAGAAAAATCCCTCAGTCCCTCAAATCAGGGAAAAGTTGGGGGAGGTGTTTTTTTTGGGGGGGGTGGGGGGTCCAGTGGTCCAACGTTCTCGCCTTGTGTACATGGTATATACACAAGCCAAGAAAGAAGTAAGCAAAGCAAGAAATATGGCTGAATGATGATCCTGACATTTTTAACTTCCATCAGGAAGGTATCAGGGAAAATCAAGGAATTTTGTTTCCCTTGAATACTGGGAACCCTGTCATAGTATGGTTATTGGTTGTGTAGTCTATTTCTTTATTAAAGGTAGGGAATCTCATATGTGTCACTCCCTGCAGCTCAGCAAAATATCACTCTGAAGACCAGTAATTACTTCAGAATTTGAAAAGTGTGCAAAGAAACGAGTGGCCCTTTAGTGTACGTTCCATGCTAGGAGTTTTTGTCTCTCAAGACAATAATTCAAATCAGAGTCAACGGTCACTATAATTCCACTAAAACCGAGTTTTTAGGTCTTATACTTTGGTAAAGGTTCTTAAATGGCATTTTTCTGTAGGAAAAATGTACTTACACAATGTTAATTTTTAGGCATGCTAAAGAGACTCCCTTATAACCACACCTACCCTATTAGTTGTAAATTAGAATAATGAAACAAGATGAATGAACTTAGGGCCTAGGTGAGGCACTGCTTAACCCTTCTTTCTTGAACATCTTCAGGTATCCGACGAATCTTCTCTCTGTGTAGATCATCAGCATCACCATACCACCAAGAGGGTCATGAGATTGAAGCTCAAGTCCACGGGTAAAAGGCAGGAAATCTCATGTAGTTATTTTTTCGTCCATTATTGGAGACCGACGTCTTTACCTCTTGTCCGTGAACTTGCACAGCTCAAGAGTGAAATATGTCATGTATGCACTTGTTGCAACGTCACTTTTGCTCAGATAAGATTGGCTGCGTCATGTCCATTGGCCTCATTGGTCCGGTCGGGGGGGGGGGGGGGGGTTGGTCATCTGATTCCTTCTCCTTCAATAGTTCCTTTATCTTCAGTTGGGTGGTAGTAGACAGGCGAAATTGACGAAACAAGTTGAATGAGTCTGAACTGCAAAACAATCTCATCAAATGCAGTACGCTGGGAAGATGAAGCTGGGGGCTACGTCGATGTTGAAATCACCAACAAGAAGACAACCATCAAATTAATCGATGTGAATTGATTCAAGCGATTGTCTTCACTTTTCCCAGTAAGAGACGGGTGATGATGGTGGGCGATATAATACTCCAATCACCCAAGTGGCTTAGTTAGTAGAATTTAATCATGTTCATGCTCCCATAATCTATGTGGTGAGAGGGACTGATTAATTGCGGCTAACGCACCACCTCTCCCAACAGAAGTACAGTCTTTCTGCATGATAACATATGAGGGATCTAATCTAAATAGGAACTTCATGGTACTAGACAGGCCAACCAGTGTTCTGGATCTGATGTGTGGCGACACGAGTGACGTTGCAAGACCCCAACCATAGACAAACGAGTTCAGCTATTTGGGGTCTGTCTCGGTGTTCAGTGTGTGTACTGTTGACGAGTTCACAGGAGCTGATTCTAGCATGTAGTACAATACTACCAATGTCCATCTGATTGATTTTGCTTTGCACAAGAAGCTGGCCATCCATTGATAGACTACATCGGTGCAGCCTTTGGTGAAGTTGTAGAGTTTGAAGGTTGTTTTTTACTTGTCATGGTGCGTGACTCCTTGGAGAGGCTGTAGTGTGGAGAGCATCAAGATATTCTTTTTCCCTTTTCATGTTTTCACCACATATGATGACCGTACCAGGTCTTCAGATTTCTTTTCGCAGTAGGTTCATGAACTCAAGTTTTCTCTTCCCTTCAGTGTCTTAATCTCCTTGTTGATACCAACTTGTTTGGTCATGACGATCCTGACACACATGATGTTCAATGACAGGAGCCGTCTTTCCAGTGGGATAGATCAGTTAAGTCTGTTCATAGAAATGTTGCGGCTGCGTGGAGAATTTGTTCTGTTGAATTTTGCTCTCAATGTTCTACATGTTATTATACAGCACTTAATACACTTTGTTTCTAAGCACTTCACAAACTTATACATGAAAAAACAACAAATTGACATTAGAAATAAATAAATTGAGATACATTACATATACAAACTAATTATCACTCTAGAGCAAAATGAAAGAAATGAGTTAAGTTTAAATAAAAGTCACTGTTCAATATTGAAATCCGAATTATGGCTTGCATACATATATATAATGAAAATGAGAATCAAAAAGGAACCATATGACATAGGAAATTTACTTCACAAGTACTTTCTTTATTCTATATATTCAGGTAGCAAATTTAAAAGTCCATATCATCTGATACAAAATTCTCTACACATTGTAAATGGTTTGAGTCGAATGTGTTGAACAAACTGGACCAATGAAATATATGGACTGCTTCTCAAATGAAATCTTTGGTACACCTAGATTTAGTAACATCGGGATATATTTCTAACCGGTATTGTAAGCTCCCCATACCACGATGTGGTATATCAGTGTACAAGCAGTTCACATTGTAAGTTACTGTCTCGTACAAAATTGCATTGATCAGATTTACAAATAATTTTACTTCTTTGCATTGATGAATGTGAGGTATATATATATATAGAGAGAGAGAGAGAGAGAGAGAAGGTGGGCCCCTCTCGCAACGTGATGTGCAGGGCGTCATAATTTGTAAACTTAAAGAGGAGACAAATGAAGCGAGACGTAGCTTTCTGAGTCCTTTATTCAGCTAGCTTTCGGCTTTTCATTGGGCCTTCATCAGGCCAGTGGAGTTGTTATCTGGGGGGCCTTGTCATAAGGGTAGCCGTTTGTGGTTGTCACAAGAGTGTATGCCAGTGAAGGTGCGTGTCGATGTGAGTTATGTAGTATATATATATACATATAAACAAACAAGATACACACAAGTGGACTACAGGTTCATCGTTGATTTATTGCTACTTAGAGTTTCACGCATGGTGCGATCATCAGGCAATTATGATTATGACAACATGATACAATAACATTGTGCAATTCAAATGAATGCACGTTATGCGCAAAGCCCAATATTACGCACAGAGCAGACAGGTGCGCATGTTGCTATGGTATACATAGCGCATAAGAAATCGGAAATTAAATTAAAGGTCCGATAGAGTTGAAATAGATTTGGAAATGAAACCGTATTACAACATAAATATATATATGTATAATTATGTAATAAAATACACGAAAGGCTATGGAAAAAATATATATGATCACTGTGTATAATATTGGGCTCCCAAGACATTTATAGAGAGGCTATGTAGCTTCCTTTCTGAAATACACAAGTAGAACTTATTTTCATGCCAACATTTAGAGACAAGTTCCGGTTTTTTGTTCAAGAGTGATTGCTTGTTGGCAGAATATAGACAGCTTCTCAGTTACACAAAGGTTGCACCTCTTTGTTTCATTGCTGTACGCTCTGGCTGGTTCAGCGATGGAGTAAGGTGTGTTGTGTTGCTTAAGATCCCAGATGTACTTGGATAACTCTGTGCTGTGCCGATATCTTTCATGTCTGAAAGATTGGAGGTGATTGTTGTATCTGGACTTGAAGGGGGGCTCGGTAAGGCCAATGTAAACTTTCCGTGTATCCCATCCAATTACTTCCGCTTTGTAGACGACGTCAGAGGTTAGGCACTTCCCATCAAGGGGGCATGTGGTCTTACTCCGGCAGTTGCACGTCTTACTATTGTCGGACTTTCTGTCTTTATCGAGAGTGCGTTTATTATGCCCTTTAATTATGGCGGCTATATTGGGCATACAGCTGTAGCTGACCTTCGAGCTATTGCGGTTGAAAATTTATATATATGTATATATATATAAACATAAAAGAAGAGACAAAATGAGGTAAGATGTAGTCAGTTGGCTAGCTTTCGGTCTTCATCAGGCCAGTGGTGTAGTTAACCGGGCAGCCTCGTCATGAGGGCAGCCATTTTGGGTTGCAACAATTGTGTAGGCCGGAGAAGATATGTGTAGATATCGGTTATGTAGTGAAGTGATATACATGTATATATATATGTGTACATATATATATATATATACAAGACAGTATAAATTAGACGCGACTCCTTAAATTCGAGGGCTCTTCTCGTTCCATGGCCTTGGCAACTTTAGCGAGATCTTCATTTTTTTCCTTGTACTGATGCTTAATTCCTGCGTTTCAATGAAAATCCCTCTCGAGTTGAAATACATTGTCATTGTTGAAGTCAAAACTAAGCCTCTCCATTTGATGATAAAAATAGTAACTCGGCATTTATAGTGCATAATAAACAAATTAGTTTCTCTATGTACTTCACATTTAAACATAACATTTCAGAATATAATGAGGGAATTCAGTAGACTGAAACAAAACTTATACTATATTAATAAACAATTTTTTTTACAAAACACTGTTACAAACTTATACTAACTTATACTACAGTATAGTAATAAACAAATTTATTTTATAACAAATTCAAACTAACTTATATACTATCAGTAATAGACAAATTAAAAAAAAAAAATTTACATTGCCATTGAAGAACACTGGACCAATCACAGTGCCGTTGCCACAGAGACCGCACCAATCAGAAACCTTCTCTCTGCTTGCATTCATTTGAAAAATTAATGCAGGTGGGTCATGAAAGTGGGCATACTGATGGACATTGTGACTGTCGACACGGCCATCCTTGAGAAATGAGGACACATCGCCAATCACAATGTTGTGAATTCACAGTTTATCACAAATTTGCACATGAATACAAAATGAAAATATATATTGTGTTTGATACAGTATCAAGAACACATCATAAAAAGCTAGAGGCTCAATAGCATAGAGTGCACCCTAAGACAAGCAATATAGAAATATTAAATGGATTCACATAAAACTAAATTTTGAATGGCAAACATAACATTACAGTTCATTTTCTTTGACACAGAGATACAAGAAGATGATAAAAAAAAACAAGTAAATACAAAAGCAAAAAACATTAATAAAAATGCAGTTTTCATTTCATTTTCATTTCATTTCATTCATTTCACATTTCTCAAAATTGAACAACAAAATGGATACAACCATGGTACATAATCTACAATCATGTAAATACATCAAAAACAGAAAATGAGATACATACAAAGTAGAAGTCAATTATATATTGAAGTAATGATAAGTAAAGAGAAATAGGGAACCTGCATTAGGGTAAACTTGTAAAGACTGCCGGTTCCAGGAGTAGTGTTTGAATGAAAATAGGAGAACGGATGAGAGTAGAGTGATAGAAAAAAGGAAAGAAAAAGAAAAAATAAAGAAAAAGAAAAAAAAAATATACGTAAAATTCAACAAATTGTCTTTGAAGTATTAAATTTATCAGAACTCATGATGTACATCTTATGTTATTGGAGGAATGGGACTGAATTTACTTGGATATCAACTAATCATGGGCCATGACGTAGAAATCACAGGAAATATTGCAGTTGGGGCAACTGGTCTCCTAGTCTCCTTTTAAACAATGTGATGGAGTGATGATTTTGACATTCCTAGACCATTCCTCCCGGTGGTAACTTGGGGTTCTTCAGGATAACACACCTTGCTTCCACTACATACTCTTCTGACCTGACAGTTCTTCTTTGACCAGATCAACCCATGTTGACATTGAGAGTCGTCCCTTCCTGCCGATACTTTATGTTTGTCCATAGCTTAGATTTCACAGGGACGCCACAATCTGGTTATGTCTCTTAGAATGCTTGCTGCAATGATGTCTTTGTAAAAATATCTGATTATTATGCCTTTTATTATTTATTATTTATTTGCCCAATGAAGTCTGAGGGGGATATATATTGTAACGCAGAAAAACCTTTAAATTTCATCAACCTGACCTTGAATTGTTATGAATCAATGCATGGTTTCTATTAAATTAGTAAAATGATATAATATTGCAATTTGAACATACCTTGTTTGCCGTAGTAACAAAAGATACATTGAGAGGTTTAATCGCCAACGGAACTAATTTCTGCAATCGAAACAAATTTTATCTCAACTAAGAAGTTAATAGTAATTGTGTAGTATATGAGTGAGAAGCTGTAATTAAAGTCATTTCATGACAGACCCTTTCCGCTGAAGCTGTAGTTTGGGTGAAACACGTAATAAAATACAAATTATTCATGAGTGTCCAATGTCCAAACACTTGTGAATGAATAGAGTCCAAAATAAACTACCGGTATTCATTTTATCCATACTGGTAGCATGTTTTTGATGTGTTTTTTTTTTGGGGGGGGGGGAGGGGGTTCTTTACAAGTTGCGCATTCACAGCTTTCTTCAGCTGTTCTGCATCCCAGGCTGCCATCTCCATGGCAACAGCTATGTCAACAGCTTTTGGAATGTCAATTGCGCCTCTGCCAGCAATTTTCGTTGGATGGCTTCTTGCTTTAGCCCACAGAAGAATCGATCCCGCAATTCCTCCTCCATATACGGACCAAAATCACAATGCTTTGCTAGTTGTCCGAGTTCAGCGATATATGCATGGATGGATTCTGATGTATGTTGATCTCGTTTGTGAAAACGGAATCGTTCTGCAATTATGAGTGGTGGTAGAGCCAGGTGTTGTTGTAGTGTATTGATTAACTGGTCAAAAGTTTTGTCGGCTGGCTTGCTGGGTGCCGTCAACTTTCAAAGGAGCTTGTATGTTTCCCCTCTATAGGAGGGCCAGTCTTCCTGTAGGACATCAAAATATCAAATTGTGCCCACACACACTCCTAGTATGCCTCTAGTCTATAATTGCCAAGATAACTCGGTATTTCACTGCAAATTTCACTCTTTACTCCCTTCAGCTCGCCAATTTCACCTTGGAATACTGTGCAATGTTTAGCAAGTATATCTTTTTGTTCTTCTTGTTTTGTGTCGACATGGATTTCCTTGATTTCACTTGAGTCTGTTCTCAATTTATGCAGCCAACGTTGCCCAAAGTATGAATGTGAGAATGAATGCCTATTCGTTTTGATCAAACTTTGAAAGACCTACACTTACTCATTAGTTCAAGCATGAAATTATTTTTCGGCTTGCCTCCATCAGTCTGTATATTCCAGCCAACCGATGTAAAGAGAAACTGGGTCCAAAATGGCTGCCCTGAAAGATGCACGTGTTGTGATGCACAGCACCTTCAGTCTAGTCTCTTCCTGAACCACTTTGTTGATCTCTCGACAACAGATAGTCTGGCTTCCAGACGTTTAGATTAATCCACCCTATATTGATAAGGAAACTGTTATCCTCAGTCAACTGCTTTGACTCAAACTGGTCTCCTGCGACTGCCGACGCAGGGGGTGTGTGTGGTACGCACCCGCACTGCTTCTCAGAGGGAGAAAAAGTCGCAGGGTCTGGCACCGAGTCTAGACAACAGAATACAATCACCCATGTCAAAAGAAGGTATGACCTCACATTGTCCACGTTTGCACCTGTGATAAAAAAAAAATGATTAAAAACAAACTTTGTTATTATGAACTTACCAAAAACTTTACCATGGCAACAAACATTAACAGAATGGGGTGCATGATTTCTTAATTTATAATCGGCACAAAGTGAAAAGTTTCCACCTTGCACCAAATCATAGGCATTCATTGTTTTGATATTTTCAACTCCCTTCAGCCTGCCAATTCCACCTTGGATTGGAATATCACTACCGTATGGTGTATTGAATGTTAACAGTTTAGAACTGTTGTCATCGGGTGGTATTTGCCAAAAAGCACAATTTGCATCCAGTGTACGGAACATTTGGGCACCAGCTAATTTGTCCGTGATATCGTTGATTGTTTTCATGGGATAGTGTGGTCTTTTTATTGCCTTATTAAGGTCTCTAGGGTCCAAACACATTCACACTTTATTTTTTCCCTTTTTTGCCACTGTTACCATAGAACTAACCCATTCTGTTGGTTGTGTTTGGTTTTTGATCACGCCCGTTTCTTCATTTGTTTTAAACTTTTTGTCTGAGCGCTACTGGTACTTTTCATGGAGGATGCACGACTGGTTTCATACTCTCATCTAGTTCTAGATGTTGCGGATCCCCAAAGCATCCAAGACCATGAAACACATCTTTATATTGTTTTTTTTACGTCTTTGTAACTGACTGCATCTACCTTTATGACAATTCCCAAAGCTTCAGATGACTTGAATCCTATAATTGAGGGTACGTCTTCATCAACCACTCCAAACTCGATGTTGTGAAACTGATTCTTGCATTCACATGTTAGTGTGCACTTCCGTATTGGTTTTATCGAGTGCCCTATGTACGAAACTAGCTTCGCTTTCGATTTGTGTAGCTTTTGAATGCCTAGCTTTTTGCAGGCTTGTGCTGGTATGATGTTGCATTGAACACCAGTGTCTACTTTGAATTTTGGCTTTTTGTACCTGTAGAAATGTCTCTTAGAATGCTTGCTGCAATGATGTCTTTGTAAAAATATCTGATTATTATGCCTTTTATTATTTATTATTTATTTGCCCAATGAAGTCTGAGGGGGATATATATTGTAACGCAGAAAAACCTTTAAATTTCATCAACCTGACCTTGAATTGTTATGAATCAATGCATGGTTTCTATTAAATTAGTAAAATTATATAATATTGCAATTTGAACATACCTTGTTTGCCGTAGTAACAAAAGATACATTTGAGAGGTTGTCGCTCGCCAGCGGAACTAATTTCTGCAATCGAAACAAATTTTATCTCAACTAAGAAGTTAATAGTAATTGTGTAGTATATGAA
>JZLH01S0518494.1:12038-22535 GCA_001188425.1 Eucidaris tribuloides
ACACACACACACACACATACACACACACACACACATACAAACACACCCAGATACATGAAGCACAACCTAGCATATCCATGATAAGCCAACATGGATAGACATGAGAAGTAAATTAATTTTCAATTCGCTACCAACACGCAAAACGTTCGCGGAGAAAGGGCCTCACTTATGGTAGATCAATGGAAATGTATTGGTGACCTACCGCTTCCGTCCTGTTGACGAATAAAACGTTCGTATTGCAACTTCAGAGCGTACGCGCTGCGCATGGCTTGTACGTTTGGCATACGTCGAAAAATTTTATGCATGCTTAAAATTTTTCAACGTACGGAACGAACAACAACGTACTGTCGCGTGTTAAAACGGATAAAAACGACGTCAAAACGATTCCCAAACGAACTTATAGCGTATGCCGACGAATGCCAAAATGTTACATACGCAATGGATACGCAATGCCAATTCGTCATAGTGTGACGGCGCCTTTAAACTCGTTTGCAATATAAATGTTTCCTCGCATAGTTCGATAATCAAGTGCAGTAGATTGATATCACATTGGAGACGACATTAATTTACATTGATTAATTAATTACATGGATGAATTCTAAATTACAATGTCATAAATTTTTAAACTTTTCGATCTTTCTGCTCATACATATTTTCAAGAGATTGTAAGATTTCAATATATTACATATTTTGGAAGATAAAACATGTTTTTCCTTCTCCATACAGTGCACATATACTTGGTAAAATAACCGGCAATCTGTGAATTATCTTCTACTTTGGTGCTGTTCCTGCACATACTTGTTGTGCTTCGTTCACCAGATCAGTGATGGCACTTAAGACAATGAGTAGGGATTTATTAATAGTCCAGTCAAAATATAAAAAAAAAGTGGGTCAACCCAAAACAAATTGCAACAGAAACGAAACCACTTGCATTTAACCTGGACGAGCTACCAAAACAACATATTAAAAGTCCCCGAAAATCCGAGTGGTGGATCAGTGCCTACTGGTAATTTGCATAAATTCAAAAAGGCCACCTTGTGGCCTATTTTTGCCCATATCTTGCTACATGGGAACCACAGAAAGTAAATCCTGGTGTCTATACCCGTGTTTATACGGTCAGGGAATGTAAATATTATATTGTTATAAACTTCCAACCACTTTGACATTCATAATTTGCATAAATTTGCATATAAATGAATTCAAAATGGCTGGCATATTACTCATTGAAGCTTATATGTTTAACATAATTATGTATATGTACAAACATGTCTAAGATGATGTTTTTGAGATGAAAGAATGGATTGTATGATTATTGACAATTTTCCAGTCGTTTTCCCTACATGTACAACTAATTTGCATAAACAGGCATACGAATTAAATCAAAATATTCGCCATATGGCCTATTTATGGTCATATCTTGGGACATGGAAACAACAGAAAGTAAAATTTGGTGTCTATATTCATGTTTCTAAGGTCATGGAATGCAAATGTCATATAATTACAAACTTTCAAATAATCTGACCGACATAATTTGCATAAATTTGTATATAAATGTATTCAAAATGGCCGCCATATAACCAACTGAAGCCTATGTTTAACTTTAACATAATAATCATATATAAGTACATGTACATTATCATGTCTAAGATGACTTTTTGAAGTGAAAGAACGGATTGTATGATTGCTGACAATCTTCCAGTCGTTGTCCCTACATGTACACATATTTTGCATAAACATGCATATGAAGTATATATTCTAAATGACTGACATCTAACTTATTTACGACCACATCTCGGGACATGAAACCCGTAAAAAGTAAATTCTGGTGTCCTATACCCATGTTTGCTACATGTAGGTCAAGGAGTACTATTATGATATCAGTAGTAACTTTTCACCATTCTCATATACATAATTTGCATAGATTTGCATATAAATCCATACAAAATGGCTACCATATGGTCTGTCATATGCCCATATCTCCGTATACAATTCTATGACATGTCCTCTGTCACACCAATTATCTTCATATCTCTCACGCCAAGATTCTCTCCTCTTTCCCTTTGCAGTCCCCATTTCTTTGAAATGTTGAGCCGAAGTATTAATAGTCCCCTGCATTTTCTACCTCTATACCTTGCTATTTCACCGTAGCTCCAGCTACCATTTGCACACATGCACTCTGTTTTGTCCAGCTAACTGTCACCCCTACTCCTCTCTAGAGCATACCTCAAGCTTTCTAAGATTTCCTCAACCTGCTCCCTGCTCTCATGCAATGTCATTTGTGAACATCATGGTCTGCGGGGACTCCGCCTCACCTTATCTGTCAGCCTGTCCATCACCATTGCAAAGGAGAAAGGACTAATTAATGGTGTAACTTGGTGCATTCCAACTCTCATTTTGAACCATTCTTTCACACCCACTGCACACCTCACGACTGTCTGGCATACCTGCACCAACAAATACTTTTCTACTACCCCTGATTATCTCCTGCAAAACCACAATTTCTCACTTGGCACTATCATACCCTTTTTGAGATCCAGGCACACAATGCAACTCTTTTTGCCCCTCTCTATAGATCCTCAATGCAAATGTTGCATCCGTAGTGCTTCAACCTGGCATGAAACCTTTTACAAATTAACGTTTATTTGTCACCCTAGCTTCCACAACTCAACTCTTTCCAAAAGTATGACTCATCAACTATATTTCTCTTTAATTACTACAACTCAGCACATCACATTTATTCTTTTAGATTGGCACAAACATGCTTTTCCACCAGTCATCACATATTCTTTCAGTAATCCATTCAAGATACCATTAAATAGCTTTGTCAGGAACCCTTCTCCCAATACCAAAACACTTCCATGCTTCCACTTGTATATCGACGGAAGAAATGCCTATCCATTTTCATTCTATTCATTGCCGATATCACTTCTCCCTAACAGCTTGTACTTCCTCATTCACAATGTAGCATTACCTATCTCTCATTTTCTACATTCATCCTTTTCTTAATTTATTCTTGTCATCTTTTCTCATCAGTAAAAAGATTTTGCGTTCACCCTCTAATAGGCCAACTACAACTGTCTTCAATTCCCATCCCTCTCTCACTGTCTAGCTAATCAATATATATCCTTTCCCCTCCTTTGTGTCAAATTTCTTAAAATAAATCATTCGTCAGCTTTCGTCAATTCACGATACATGTCCTAATACTTTTGTTTATTTTCATCATCTTTCTGCTCATCCCGCTTCTTCTTTGACCATCACTTCTGCATTACGGTGTCCTGTTCGTTCTCATTCCACCATCACATCTCTTTGTACCCCTCCTCCTTCCAGATGACGGCCTGATTAAACTTTCTTCCTTATCTCTTTACAACTTCAGCTACATGAATCCATTCTTCCAATCCATTATTTTCCATTTTCTTGCCCACCTTCTCTCGGAACTGTGCCCAACTTTCTTCCTCTTTTAGTTTCTACCATTTTCTTTCAGTTATCGGTGGCTTTTACTGTTTCTTTCTGAATTTCAAGCTCACCTTACATACCACCACTCAGTCTTGTCTTGCTACACACTCTGCTGGAATCACTTTACAATTGAGAATCTCTCTCAAGTAACATCTTATCGATAGGTCATTTTGCGTTCAGATACCTCCACTCTTACTCTGTGATCCTCCCTCTTTCTGAAGAAGGTATTCGTCACTACCATCATTATTCTTTTCGAAAAGTCCACTACTATATCTGCCCTTTTTAAATTTCTCTCTTTCGAAACTTAACTCCCTATCATTCCTTCTATTCCCTTCACGAGCATGCCCATTCAAATCTCCTATCACTACTCTCTTTTCCTGATGTACCCTCCCTACCTATTCATCCATCTCGCTACACATTTCTGCATCCTATTTTCTGGTTCGTAAGAGCTTATAACATTTACAACTGTTTCCAAAATCACCATATCCAGACTCATTATCCTATCCAACTCCATTTTCACTTTCAGTACAAATATAACACACCTTAGCAATCATGCCCACACCATTTCTTTTTTCCATAAAAAGCACAAGTAACATTATACAGCTTGAATTTATAATGACAATATAAGCTTAAGTATGATACATGGTAGTCATGCCATGCAAGTTTTCTGCGTCTTTTATTCCTGAAAGTTACATAGTAATAATTCTTACAAGGAAACATTACAGAAACCATGATAACCATCTACAGATGTAATATACAGAGATATGGACATATGACACACCAAATAGTGGCCATTTTGCATGGATATGCAAATTTATGCCAATTATGTATATTAGAATGCTGGAAATTTACTGCTGATATCATAATTGTATTCCTTGACCTAACAACCATGGGTATAGACACCAGAATTTACTTTCTACGGGTTTCATGTCCCGAGATATGGTCATAAATAAGTTAGATGTCGGCCATTTTGAATACGTCATTCATACGCAAGTTTATGCAAATTGGGTGTTCATGTAGGGAAAACGACTTGAAAATTGTCAGTTATCATACAATCCGTACTTTCATCTCTAAAACATCACCTTAGACACGTACATGTACTTATACATGATTATTATGTTAAACTTTAGCTTCAATGGGTATTATGGCGGCCATTTTGAATTCATTTATATGCAAATTTATGCAAATTATGTATTTCAGAGTGTTCGAAAGTTTATAATTATATAATATTTGCATTTCCTGACCTTGGAAACATGGGTATAGACACCAGAATTTACTTTCTGTGGTTCCCATGTGGCAAGATATGGGCAAAAATATGCCATAAGGCGGCCATTTTGAATTTATGCAAATTAAGCACTGATCCACCTCTCGGATTTTCGGGGACTTTTAATATGTTGTTTTGGTAGCCCGTCCAGGTTATATTCAAGTGGTTTCGTTTCTGTTGCAATTTGTTTTGGGTCATTTCATATTTTGACTGGACTATAATCCCTCTTTAACTCTCTTCCTCAATACAATACCATTCTCGTGGGACCAGTCATTTATACCTCCTATGAATGAAGGAAGTGTGCCTATTGTGCATGCAAAACTAAACTCCTCAAAAAAGTTTAGAAATCTGAGTTTGATGGATTACTTCTCCCATTTCGTCGCAGCAATCAATCCATGCTTGGTACCATAAGAATTTAATTTTTTTAAAGTGGTATCCGATTCGTTATGATTATTTCATCTGGGAAAAGGCGGTATTTCAAAATGTGGGATAACGTGTAAATTGAAAAGCTGCAAAATGACCGGTGGTCATAAGGAGTCAATACAGAACATGTTCTTTTGTATGGAGTTATATTTTTTGTTCTCAGCTGGTCAACCATGAATGTCAATTTCAAAAAGGAGCTCCTGGCCTCCTGCCTCTACAAATTTCATGACTTTGAGATTAAAGGGTTCGCAAAATGACCCAAGTTCGGTAAGTCGCCTTATTTCTTATTTCCCTGTTGATGAGTGAGTTTTCCAATGTCTGTTGGTCATTGTGCCTTGTAACACGAACACTACCATGGATTCAAGCAAACGTGTGAACAAGCAAGCAAACAAACAAACAAACGTAAACAGAAAAAAAAAACATGTATGAGCTTTTAAAAAACATAACTCAAACTATTCGGCCTTAAAGTCATAAATAAATTAAGTGGCAGGGGCTTCTTTTGAAACTGACATTCATGCCTGACCAGCTGAAAACAAAAGACATAACTCCAGACAAAACAACACGTTCCTTATTGACTCTTCATGACCACCAGTCATTTTGCAGCTTTTCAATTTACTGCCTTTTTCCTGCTGAAATAATCATAACAAGTAGGGTATTATTTTTTTAATGAAAATTAAATAATCTTTCTGCTGGTACCAAGAATGCCTTAATTGCTGCTACAAGAAGGGAGAAATACTCGATCAAGGTCAGATTTCTAAACTTGTTTTGAGGAGTTTATAAACTGCATAAAAAGCCTAAATTGAACCAGAAGTTCAGTTTAAAATTGTGGCAAATAAAGAGGTAATTATCGGGTTCCATAACAAACTTAATTAGAAATATAAAAAAATAAAGAAAGAAAGAAAATAAAACGAAAAAAAACCTTTACACCACCACAGGAGTTCGTCAGTAACACATAACTTTCTGCAAATGTATTATTAAAAATATTTCTTTTCATTTCATCTTCATTTAATTTTACTTTTTATAATGGACTCCCTTAAATCATGCAATTAAATATTTAATTGATATTAAAGGTGAATTGTATATCTCTTGAATATCGGTGATAGATTTATCAAATTTATATGATATTATTGTTTAGAAATCACTGGAATATAGGTTTCACAATCAACAATACATATTTTGTATTATGCAACTTAAAGATTTTCACACTTTATACCACATAATTAAAATAAATATGAAAGAACAGGAAGCTAAACAAATAAATATGAACAAAAAGGGATAAAAAAATAAATAGTTTAGTGAATGAGGCTGCAAAATTAATCAATGCACCTACGTTATCTCTACAGGGCCGTTATTTTATCTTTTATGCGCTGTCTATTTTTCAAGATTATTACCATTTAAGAGTTATTATGCGCGCGGGGTTTCTTGTTTTCTGGTGATTAAGTGATGACTTATGTTGATAAAAATCCGTTTTTTCATAATTTCTATGTGATATCTGCCAGTTATTTTAGCTCACGCTGTAGCTCGTCACAAAATGTTGCAAGTTATCATACCCTTTATGACCAAAACTAGTTTACTATCGATTATGATTGTTGTTGGAAATGTCATGGTTTCGTGAAAGGCAAATCGTCTTCCCTGACCCTGGTTCCTGACATCTCCAAACATCGGCGACAAAGATAGCACTGGAGTTGTCACGGTTTCGTGCAAGTGGCCCCTGGTATTTCATAATGGGCATAAACATACGGCCCTGGGTTGTCACGCGGACCACTGGCGCCAGGGATATTGCCATATGGAGGAGTTGGCACTAAATAATCCTCCGAATTCTCCTTTGGTTTGAAGCCCAAACCGGTGTAGCTAGATGCCGCATAACCAGGTGGTGTCTTGCCGGTCACTGCAGTGTCACCGGATTGTAGTGCGGTGTACGTCTCATTTACGCCGTGCGCTTCCATGCTCATATTGCCAATGTTGCCAACATTACTATCTTGAGTATGGGAATTCTGAACCGATGCACGAACGGCTAGCTCAGTTTCATCCTTACGTTTAAAATTGCTCTTCTGACCAAATTGTTTCCTGGGATAAAGGAAAAAGATACCACAGTAAAAACAAAACATAAAAGGAAAAATGCCACAAATTGCACATACAAGAGAGAACAGATTCATAAAAAATCAGACTTGTTTTTGCTGTCAAATGAATCCACTTTGTGGCATGCAATTCATGACAATTTACAGCAGTACAATACTCTTTTTATGCAATTGAAGAGTTTCATAGCAAAAGCCAATAAACGCCTACCTTTCCCCTTTGTCAAAAATGGTAAGCAAAATGTTGTATAGCCATAGGGCTAACTAGCTTTCATTTCCATTTTCTTTTTCAAAATCCACTATAACCTGTAATTTGGTGATTTACAATCAATTTTATGGCAAAACCAAATAAACGCCACCTGACTTTCATGCCTTTTACACAATATATCCACTCCGCCAATCAGACCCACAGTGATCTCAAGCATGCCAAGAGCGCGCTAATATTTTTTTCCCCAAAATTCAGCATAACCCGTAATTAGGAAAATAACAAGGTATTATGGCAAAACCCAATAAACACTACCTGACATTCATGACAAACTACAATGTGCATCCTTGCATTATTGTTACTACATTAACTGACATACAGGAAGGAAATAAATGTTATTTTGAATTGAATTGAATTGAACTGAATATCCATTCAGCTAATCAGCGTGCATATCGTGCCCATAAAACTCTACACACGAAAAGTGACCTCAGGTAGGCCAGGCGCGCGCTAGCATGCAGTGCGCGAAAAAAGGCATTGATCGGCTGATCCACCTCAGCTCCTTGATCGGAATTCAATATGGATATATGGCAATATGCAGAGAAACGATTTATACATACATGACATTTTGCAATAAAAATGCAATTAAAATAATCAATTTTGTAAAAATGCCATGTATGTAGATTTATGTAAATTTGCCAGTGCAATATAATCTAAAAAAATAATCTAACCTTATTTGAGATTTCTATTATGCTCTATATTTGCTCAGTCTTTTATCTCTCTTTGCCTAAAATGAATATATTAGATTTTGGTATGAAACTTTTCAATTTACACACACATTTTCACTAGCTAAAATACTATATTAACAAATCTGGAAAAAAATCCAGGCTGCCAGTGAATAACTTTAAAAGTTGAACCAAAAAAAATATCAGTGCACATTTGCCCAGGTAGAAAAGAGAGGAAGCAATAATTGTTTCTGAATCATTGAAATGATAACGTCGTGTGAACGAGTGAACTTAAGATTTGGTTGTTATCAAAACTGCTAGTATAGTTTTATCTAATTATCTCAACATCTTCTGGTATCCCTTCATCTGCATATCATGCTTGTATAGGGGTTGTGGTTGGTTTATGGGGGTACGGGTGGTCAAAGGGCCTGTATGCAATAGGTTTGATTTTTCTAATTTATTAAAGGGTATTGACATTACTGGGAGAAGACGAAAATAAGTTAGGCAAATACACAACTGTTTTTTACCTTTAAAGATAGAATTGACCATTTTTACTTGCTATACCATCAAGTTTCATCTAGTAACGCATTCGAGATTCGGGCAATATCACTAGGGTACTAGAAGCAATTCTTAAGTTACCGAATCAACCGTACTATTTATTTTTAATCCACGTTTTATCGTGTATACACCTATCTTTTCACCTATATATCTATTAATGTATCGTTTTAGCCATTTATCCACACTTCCAGCTATCTACATACATCTCTATCATTTATTTCGCAATCTTTGTATGTATAATCTATCCATCATTTGTCATTCTATCTATCTATCTATCTATCTATCTATCTATCTATCTATCTATCTATCTATGTTTATATTCATACAGTGATATGAATAAATATGTAGGCCTGTCCAAGTTACATATTGTAAAATTCTGTAGGTGTGCAGTAGATACCTTCGTATGAGGACAACAGCTATGATACAAATCAACGCAATGATGAACATGGCCGCGATAGTGATACCAGCATTTACACCTGTAAAGAAAAAAAAACTAAGATAATGTTGTGGAACTCAGACCTAGATCAGATATGCAATCAAACCCTGCTTTCAGACTTTTTAATTCATAAGTTTAAACTGTCTTTAACGGTAAGCAATAGGGTACGTGATCCAACGTTATTCTATATTTCAATAGAGGCAAAGATATTTGAGAATTATCTAAGTGAACAATTATTGTTCCAATAGAAAAGGGGGAAACGTGAGCTTCGTTTTTCTTTATGCGGTTAGAATATCGCCATAGGTCTAAAAATGAGGACCTGAAAAAAAAAGAATTTTAAAAGGAGCATTTAGCACTCCAAAAAGTCAAACCCATGAGCGACTGGTTTTACCATACCCATTTCCCACATAGACTGCTGTTCTATAATAAAGAATCAACCTGATACCTAAATAGATCACCAAGGTGATACTTACCTATACATGTCTTGCTTGAAAAGCAATCAACCAAATAACCTTCAAATATCTTGGTTTATTGTTAAAGGCATATAGATAGTAGTATCTTTGGTATGGGGATGAATTAAGACTCTACGTTAGAGTTTTGCGCTAGATTAGCATTTGCAAAAGATGCCACCAGCCAACTAACTGGGTTGTGAAAGAAAAAGGAGATCAGCCTGAAACTGGATGGGGAGGTGTCATGGCTTAGTGGATAAGGCTTCGGTTTGTCGCCCTAGAGGTCCGTGGTTCGAATCCGCGCCGGACCATGACGGTTGTGTCCTTGGGTAAGGCACTTTATCCCCATTACCTCGTCCCACGAATAGGACGCAAAGCCGGAGGTCCCGTATTGAGACAGAAACACCTCAGCAGGTAAAAGAACCCACGCACTTCATCGAAAAGGGTGAAAACCCGGTGTTGCGGTCACATATCCATATGCAAACTACCCGGGACTGAATGCCTGAGGGTAACAGTGATTAAGTTCGCTTTTCTAGTCCCTGTCATCATGGTCATTCGAAATGATGACAAAAGCAATAATGATAAAACTGTAGGAAAAGTTGGTGAAAACACCGGTGTGGAGTTCAGAAAGTTGGGCATTAAACAGAGTGACATGAAGAGAACAGAGTCATTTGAGCTGTGGGTACTGCGCAGAATGCTACAGGTCAGATGAAAAGATAGAAAGATCAATGCAAGAATTCGCCAGAGAGTAGGAGTCATAAAGGATGAAGGTTTGATTGTTCAATTGATGCAGAGAAAACTGTCTAAGTACCGTCATTGGAAACGACGTCTAGTTCAGACAAAACTAGCAGGAGAGGTATAAGAGGAGGTCAGGCCAGGATGAAGGGAAACATTTGGATTGACAAGGGCTTA
>JZLH01S0518505.1:0-11317 GCA_001188425.1 Eucidaris tribuloides
CTCTTGTTTTTTAAAGTTTGTTGTAACTCTATAAGTGTGGGAGCTACATCTTCATTTCACATTACATACTTATTATGAACATGTAGGCCTACTGTAAAGTGGAGGAAAAAAAAACTGAGCCACGAAGTTCACTTAATCTCGAACTGGTTTTAATACTTGGAGGAAATCTTGCTGCAAAGATTATCTTGTAGAAGTTTGCTGGGGCTGTTAGATTATCTTTGCACAGGAAAGACTTCATGCTTATCCTCACTACAGGAAAGAAATAATCATTCATGGATTATGGTATCCTTTATCCTTGCCTACTTCCTAGAATCATAGCTGTAAGTCTTATCAGTCAAGGAATATGTTACGATTCACTATCCATGAAATTCTTCAGACCAAGTGTTATCAATAATGTGCGTGGTGTAGCACAAGGTTAATTTGATAATGTGTAATTAGAGCTCCTATAAAAATACTACCCCTTTTGAATCCGACAAAAGATTGTGTGAAGATTTTTTTTTTCCTCCTGACAATCAAATACCTTAATCAGACTCGGAGCAGTTCACAAGCTCAAGGAATATTACAATCAAGGTCAAGTTTTTGAGCATAGTTTTCACAAAGTATGTGCTTGAAATGAATACTATAATGCACTGTTTAATTTGAAACAGTTCATATGACTTCTTTATCAAATACTGATGTATGTGACAGCAGATCATGATTTAAAAAGTGTTCATCACATGGTACCTCACCTGGGCGATTCCGTGCTAAAACTTGAAAAAATGCTAGAATTTAAAATTGCTTCTAGCTGACAACTAGTTTGATAACATTTTTGGTTAATACCTAAACCATCTGGAACAGGTCAGTTTTGGGTGCAAGATTGTCTCAAAAGTCTATTTTTGGGGTGAAATTGTGAAAATTTGATATTTTATTGAAATTTCACAAGTTTTCAGCTATGTATGAATGTGTATCCACAAAGCATCTGAGAAAACTGAACAATCTTTTAATACTGTGAGTCAAGTAGTGGGATTGTCCACCTTGATAGCTGACTATTTTAAACAAATATTCATTCCTACTTAGACTTAAGTGTCTCTTACTTCAGCGAGCCCTCCCATAACGTGTCCCGTACGACACATAAACTTAAAAGTTTTGATTGTGCTTCAGTTTCAGGGGCTACAAGATGAGAAGTAATTCTCTAATTGGAGATGTAAGTAGTCATATGATACCATAAGTAGGATTTACTTCATGTATCTTCTATTAATACATCATCAACTTTTGTCCCGTACGACACATTTTGTGTCGTACGGACATTTTCTGTGTCGTATGGGACATGTCCTTGCAACAGTAGTGTATTTTTTCAAAAGTTCAATGATTTAAAATTAAATTTATAAATTTATAATATTTGAACCTATTCATCCTTTCATCTGAATAAAAATTTATGCCCTTACACCATGTTTTTTCTTTGCTAATCTGTTATAGCACCTGTTCCAAGCTTTCTCCAAGTGTAGGCCTACTGGCCTAGGTACAAATTCAAAGTGGGAGAGGAGGGAAAAGGAAAAGGGGGGTCTAGTAAGAGTATCCAAACATTTATGTACTGCTCAGAACACATTGGGTTGTATACTTGCAAAAATATTTGTCCTAAATATTAAGTGTATTGTACAGGACACAAATGTGTCGTACGGGACATGGAAGTGCACCATTTCCTATGTCCGTACGACCTTTTTGTCCTGTACAACTACTTAATATTTCCAAAGATTTTTGCAATTCTTATTGATGTGTATACGTTTTAAAGTGTCATTTATCGCTTTGTAATAAAATATTCCAAATTAAGAGAAATGCAGTGTTTTTTATTGATGTAGCTAGGTAATTATGAGATTGTTTCAGAGATGTCCCGTACGACACTTTTTGATGTCACCGTACGACACGTGCGTTCTTGAAGATATTTGCCTTACACATTTTTGTGTTCAAGACATTTTCAAAATTATAGCTGTATAAAAGTAGTCTCTCAGTATTTGTCTCATTGATTTAGTAGAGATTCAGTAATTTTTATTCAATGCAACTCACAGAGTTTGGACATAAACTTCAAATTTTCAAAACTTGACTTTCTCTGCGTCCCGTACGACACGCCAACATTTTCATCTCAATTTACCCATAAAGAACAAATTTTTGTATGTTGTCATTTATTCTCAATAGGGTCCCACTAGTACTTTATAATTACCATAAACAAATCTTCATCGCTCAAGCATTTTGCCATGAGACTTGAAAATATTCTCTAAATGTCCCGTACGACACGCACGGAATCCCCACCTGTACAATGTATGTACATAGCAAGATTTTCTACAGAGAGGATATTTTCATGATGTCATTCCAGGTACAGTGTATCATATTCATTGCCAGAGTTAATGTTTCCATAATTACTTAAATCAAGGTGTTGCAATTACTGAAGAACACACCCATAGAAACAGAAAGTTGTATTTGGCTGAAAAAAGGTCTTAGTAGCATTGAAATACTGAACCTGTAGACTATTTAGTTAACTTGCCAGTTGCAGTATCAACCAAAAATTGTTGCAATAAATAAAAGTGTACTATGGCTCTGGGTAGCGCCTACATTGATAATTATTTTATTAGGAAATGAATTTCATGAATGTTGGTACATGTAGGTCCATGATCAAGTGTCAAAATAGAACACACTGTACATTAGAGTAGATTATAATTAAAAGCAAAAGCTGCAAAACTAAACTGCTTAATTGTGTTAGTAACTATCAGCATGTAGCATAGAACTTGTGTACTCTGTTACTTTGTACCATGTCCTAATTGTATCCCAATAAATGTGTATTTGTTTGTCATGAATTATACATAATTGCAGTGCAAGTGTGTTTCATTAGATAAAATAAGAAACACCTTCGGGAAGGAATATTTGAAAGCTGTAATAAAAAAGGCAATCAATTGCTATGGCCATCTTAAGTAGGCCTACATGAACTTGACATGACATGGAACTTAACTTTATCTTTGTACAGTATCATCCTGCATAAACTGTATACTAAAACATCAGTACATGCCACGTATTAATTTTGGAGCAGGATGCTATGTGTGGAAGGTCTGTCTGCCCAGTTTACTGTCTTTATGTTGATGCTTCTATATCATGTACATGTGGCCTACATGAATCAATTGATGTTGTAAATCAAATAAGTAGAGTTATTCCAACACGTATATTGCTACTGTAGTCTTTGCCACTGACTGCCCCAATATTTACTTCACAAATACTGTTAGATTGGTGCAATATTTACTACCCCTTTTTGCCTACTGTATTGTAATGTGGAAACTGTCACTGTAATACCAAGGAGCTTCAAACACACAGATTATTCATTATTGACACAGTTTCAGAGAAGATATAAAGTTTAACTGTACAAGAACACGATACAGTGTATCAGTCACATATGGCATACCAATAATTGAACAATCCAAACAGTAAGGGCAGAGGTTGATGGATCATGGAACAAGTTTCAAATATCAGTTTCTCTACTGTATAGCTTGGGATCTTACTGCTTCTCAAGTACTTGTTTTATGTAACCTATAGGCCTACAGTGCTAGATTTATATTCATGTTGGGTCTGCCTACTGCTTCCATTGTCATGTACAGTGTACCTGTATTTTCTTTCAACTTTCAGTGAGGTGTGCTTCAACCGCCTTACACAGCGTACAAGTAGCTGCTGTAGTGATGAATCAGCATAATTTGACACTGTGTCTACCCATAAAACTGTGTGTGTGTAACATTGTGTTACATGTACATGTATGTCTACAGAATAAGCAAATTAAGCCGGGCTAATGTACATGAACTGTGTGTTTGGATAATTTCTACATGATGTCCTCTGTTACATTATTCTAAAGCAATAACAATAGGCCTGACCAACTAAAATGGGAGAAGTACCATACTCAATTTAGGATACAAATACAGAAAAAAATGAATTTGTAAATTCACCCTAAGTAACACTAAGTAGATCAGTATGTTAATTTTAAAGATAAGATTGAGTACTTGCAGAACAACATAAAATAAACTGTTTTCAAACCTTCTGTCAGATGTCATTATACAGGTGAGAGTGGTAGAAAACAACAGAACACTTCGATCGTTTTTGACAAATCTGCTACACAAATCCCTACTGCTGACAAAGTACTAACACAGAAATCAATATGTGGGACAATGTTAATTGTTGATATTGCACGGGGGGGGGGGGGGGTGGTATGGAGGGGGAAACTTCACCTGTTTAAACTGGCATATCCTACAACTATCTATCACATTTGAAGTGAGTTAGTTCCACATTGTTAGGCGTACATATTTTCACCTGAAAATCAATCAATGAAATGTGGAATTTTTGAATGAAAGATTTGTCCATCATCAACCAGTACTCTAGCTAATGTTAGTACAGTTGATACTCTTTTAAAGTTTTATTCAGTCCAGATGTTGTGAACACTGGTGTGTGTTTTGCTTTTATAATAATTAGAAGAATGATAGTGTACATGTAGGCCTACTTGGTTACATGTACAATGTACATGTACCATCATGAGGTACACATGTAATCTGCTATGCACTGTACATTGTAGTTGCAGGAGTTGTCTTCCACCTCCCTGTTAGTTCTGTAACTAATATTAGGGAGTTCCAACACACAGTGAAAGTAGTTGAACAAGGTCTTCTAAGTAGCCTATCTGATCCACAAGGAAGTGCAAGGGTATTTTTAAAATATCATGGAAAATGAACTACTGTAAAGTATCTCCTGAAACTATGGTAATCGAAGCAGGGCTATCATTAGATTTTGTAATACTGAAAACAGATTTCAAACGGAGAGTATTCAATGGAGTTATGACCTAGTACATATGCATGAGTAATTACGCACTCTGTTGACTGCTGCCTCCTGTCGGCTCTGACACTAGGCACCAGTATAGCAGGCACAGTCCATCAGGTCATAATACACCATCCTTGATTTAACCTTTATCCTCATGATGTGTGGGGGTTGTTGTGGTAGTGTTTGGCTTATTTCAAAAGTCCAATGCAATTCTTGTTCTTTTAGGTGTTAGCTGCTTGCGAATTGGATTTTGCAATCAAAAAGTTATGATTATCTATAGTTTTTGAAGACAATATTTTTTATTGATTCCTCTATTTTTTTTAAAAAGCAGTTTAAAAAGTGTAAAAATCTAAACCTTTGCAACAAAATGAAGATAATTTTTTAATTGAAATTCAACGAATAACAATGTGAGGAAAAGGATTTTACGATGGCATCATTTTTTCACGGCTAGTACAAAATCAATGCAAGTTGTGTTTTCAGACAAAATTCATAACTGTATTATTTTCACCAATAGTGATTGAAATTAATTAATTGTACGCTGTTTATTATCACAAAAAGAATCCCCGACAAATTAACCGGAAAAACAAGAAAAAAAACAAAAGGTCGAAAAACAAAGAAATACATAAGAATTCACAAAACAATAAAATACATAGGAAATTTGATTCTGATATGGCAAATTATTTGCAGGTAATTGTTAGAAATGCTACAAAGAGATATTTTCTCCCAAATAAGCATTCTCTAGCGTATTTTAGTGAGTATAGATGAAAACATCAATTTCATGCCACTTATTTGCATAATTTAATTAATCAAAAATATAAAAATTAATTTTTAAAAAAATCGACCCATACATCTTGTAGTTTTGCATCCAGCTCTACGCACACCGCAAATTTTTGTGACGATGGCAGCGATTTGTGGCCGAGGATCTGAAACCTATCTTGGCCTTTTCCCAAAATTTTACTTAATTAATTATTTATTTACCTCATTTGCATATGTATATAATTAAATAAGTGATGTTTGTTTACGTTTTTCTAAACACTGATGTATCAAGTAACTTTCCCGAAAATGTTGAAGAAGTTAGCTTTGGTCATTCTGAAGATATTGCTGAAACAAAACAATTGTGCAGGATATTTTCCTGTTATAAGTGGTGCCTTGTGGAAATAAAGAAAAACAAAGGATGACCTTTGAACCTTTTAGTCAATTTTTGTTACTTTGCCATACTTTAAATCGCTATATCTCGAGAACCGTTCAAACCGATTTTGAAAATTAAATTTTGATTGGAATTCTGAAGGGCTAAATCTATCCCTACATTTAAACAAAATCAACATTTGAGCTATCTTTAAAAAACACTGGACTGCTCTACAGCTAAATATCAGCCTTGTGGATTACTAACAACTAACAAGGTAATAGTTCAAGGTACATGTACTGTATATTCAGCAAAATACAGTAATCAAGGAAAAACCATAAAAATGTTAGTTGTACCACCATGATACATGCAGGGTATAGGGGTTAATTTATCAACCTCAGTCATAATTATTTTACAGGCCGCAAAATAATGTCCTTCAAACGTCAAAGTAACCTGAACGAGGTTGTTAACCTGCAGCATGTCAATGCCAAATGTCTGAGGAACAGGAAATATGTACAGTGTCATATCCTGTTAGATCAACATTCCAAAATGCTGCTTCAGCAAAGAAGAAGACACTTGATAAGTTGATATCAATGGTGTAATCTCCAGCTTTACACCTCTTTAATCTGTAGACTACCCCAAATCATGCTATTTACCTTTGATCTGTTTCCTTCTGGAATTTAATGTTCACATGAGTAATAAAAATGTATTATTCTATGCATGGACCCTACCAGTACATGCAGGGCTCAACAAACATGAGTGCCCGAGTGCCTGGGGCATCTGAAAATCCTAGTTGGGCACTCAGAAAAAAAAAGAGAAACTGCCCAATTGGGCGGTGACTTTTTCCTGCTAGATTTAACCGTCTGACATGTAAGTACCAAGAAGACAGCAATTGGAGATTTCTTTCATCCAAGAATTTGGGCATGTAGATTTTGTTGGGCAATTGAATCTACAATTCAAGTGCCCGACTGGGCAAGCAAAAAAAAAATGTTTTTGTCGAGGCCTGCACACATGTTCAACTTTGTAGACACTATTTACAATACTGTGCCAAGAACAGAATTTGTGCCAATATAACAGAATGTTTAGAAACCTCACTGTTACTGTACAATTACATGTAGGCCTGCTTCCTCCCTCCCCTATTGAAAGAAGAGAAAGAGGATGGAAAACAAAATTGACTAATCAGCTCCCCCGGGCCATTCTTTGTCAGTGTGTGACGCAAAAATACTACAATTGCTAGCAAAAATGTCATGTAATTCCAAAGGCTTGCAGTACATTGTTTTGAAATGTAAAGTATATCTTATTATGCAATAAGTGATCAAGTGAAAATATTTAATTGTTATGTTCAATCATACCTATTTAGGGTCAGAGGTCAAAATAAGTTTGTCACGTGTGTGAACTTATCACGGAAGTAGTTTATTCATAGCTTAGATTTAACTTGCAAATCTCTGTGAATTGTCAACTCTTACAATGTTGTAATTCTGGCAGACTTTCTATTATATGTGTAGTAATAGGAAAATGACAATAACATTATTTATCTCTCACAAGTATTTTTAATGTAATTTTCTTTATGTGAGAAGTTGTCGTCACGTTGTGACATTTGGGGTTGTCACGTGTGTGACATGTATAATGTATAGCATACATAATACATCATGGTAAATTTGGCCAAGAACACATTTCTGGGAAAACACAAACTCGAGGCTTACTAGTAGAGGAACAATGTTGGTTCCCGTGACACTTTCAACGGGGACAAATGGTTGAAAGTGTGTTTGGATTGTCTGAAGGGTATGAACAAATCTGCATGGGTAACGCCTTCCAAAAGGTCAGCAATTATTTGGCAGCAAAGGGTTCTACAGGGTCAAAATTTAAAAATGATCTAATTGGTTTGCATTATACACCAAATTACTCGTCTTGTCCAATGCAGAATCCAAAAAGGTATAAGTTTTGCTGCTATGTTTGACCATCCATTAAGTCAGCTATGACAACAAATGTGGATAAGGTCAATGCACTTTCGGTCAAAGGTCAAATTTTCAAAATGGCCCAATTTTAACTGATTTTAATATGCAAATATATGTTTTCTAACACGCATAAATTGAACTAAGCAACTTAAAACACAAAAAGCAATTAACTTGAAATTCAAAAATAACATTTAAGATAAGATGCATAGGATTGCATGTAAATACAGGATGCTGTATAGGCTAATTAAAGTACATAGACATGATGTGAAATTTCAAGGTAGGATTTGCCTTTTTGGTGGTTTTAAGTTTGCGTAGTTTGAATTTAGTCATGCAGAAGAACATATATTTACATGGAAAAATCAGGTCAATTCTGGTTAAATTTAAGAGTTGACCTTTGACCGAAAGTGTGTTGGACCTTTTCCACATTTGTGTCATACATTGACTTACGATGAAGTCAGACATAGGGCAAAACTATATCCCTTTTTTGGATTCTGCCTTGACAAGACAGTAATTTGGTGTATAATGTCTAAACCCAATGTAGAACTATTTTTCAAAATTTGACCCCTGTAGAACCCATTTTGCCCCCTGCAACAAAATTGCTCGACCTTTTGAAGAGGTTACCCAAGCCAGATTTGTTCAGTACCCAGAGCAATCACAACTTTGCACCTTTTCCATGTACAATGCACGGACCTTACTTGTTCCTCAGCTAACAGGCCTGAACTTTAATCCACTTATGCGACCCTTACATTTCCCCAATTGTTTTGATATGGCTGCCCTCATATTTTTTCAATTTTTTTTTTTTTTTAAACCATATTTTGACCCAAAGATAAAATGCACACCCTGTACAATCTACATTTTCATAATATATTGAAATTTATGTACTTTTCTCCTTCAAAAACCTACCCACTTGTTCATAATGAATACATTTTCACATACCAAGTGAAAAATGCAATATGCTCTATTCGTTGGTGCTATGTCTGGCATAGCCTCCTGCAGCTGTCAGGTTCCTAAGAGCAACAGAATGGCTGGCATAATCATTTAGCATATTATGAAACTCGTCTACAGCAACACATGCCCGCTATCTGGCTTTCCAGACATTCTACATGTAACATTAACCTGTTGTTTATTGATAAGGATAACTATGTTTCAGTCAATTGCTGTTAGAATAATACCAGAGTCTTGATTAAGGCAAAGTAAGTATCTCTGAAGTAAACAGTCAGAGACTAAAGTGTATCTATGGAGGCAAAAAGTTGGCAATGGTCTAGAACTGAGACTACATATGCCCTTGTAGCTTCTCTGCAACATCATGTACAACAACAGTATACAATCGTCCGTGTTGACCTTAAATTTGGCTCGTTATTACATTAAGAATGGCAATTATGGTACTCATATTTGGTGTAAAGTAATGCACACCAAACTAGCTATTTTTGACAGCAAAAAGAAATATTATCAAGATATCATGTGATATTCATGTTTTCCTGTCAGTGTGTGACATTTAAGTTGATTAATTTGTTTTGTTAATTAACTCATTAATGCAAATGAATAAAAACTAATTCTCTTTAGGTGGTATTAGTTTTGAATGTGTGGGAAAACATGTGACCACATCAATCTTCAGAAAAAAGTATTACACTCACCTTTTTACCATCTATTTAAGAAGGAAAAATGCTCAATATTTACACTATAACACGATTGTTATTTTAAATTTAGGCAAGTTAGCATAAATATGCTTTTTTCAAAGAAGAAATATCATTAAGTAAGCTCTGGATTATGCTTTGCTAATTGCAACTGAAAAATTTCAAGAACACAAACTTCAATTTTTGACAATTTGTTTCACTTTTCAAAGAATGGCCGCTCCCAGATTTTTTCATACACAATGTTCTGCTAAATTCTACAGCTGTGCAGCAATGCACGGTGTACATGTACTACTTAGAAACAAAAAGTCATTGCAGACAACATGGATTTCCAAATATAACAAGCATTCTCCATTGACCCGCAGACTGAATATCTTGTTCTTAGCCTTCAACTTCAACAGTAGTGTACTACCAGGGAGATATCCTTGCTACAAGTCCCTGAGGAGCCAAGCGGGCTCAGAAAAAGTTAAGGTCAAGCCCTCTACATGTATAAGGCTACAGTATAAAGGACTTGCCTGTGAAATCTAAAGATTAGAGTTCAGAAATTACCATGATTTTGAAAAAAGCACAAAACCAGTAGCTGTGTAGTGTATGTTCTAGGCACACTGTTCCAAATCACTTCACTTTCAGGTCTATCACATTACCGACAGTTGACCCTCTACTTACTACCATGTGTCCTGCAGAAAGGAATGCAAGGTCATCTACATGTACTATTGCAGTTACTGAAACGTCCCAGTGGCACTGTGCGTGGAGGTAGAAAGAGACCTCCATGCACTGTCTAATAATAGACTAGTAGAGTTTTATGAGACAAAAACTCAAATCCAAGTCTAAAGTGTACTACCATGGTACTACAATTCCACTAATGCTGCATTTCTAGCTCCTACACTTTGCTAAAGGTTCTTAACTCTTATCGTGCCAGAGGATTTCAACCTCTATGGCCTTCATGTGTATTATGTGTCGCAGATCTGCGACTTTGGCACGTTAAGAGTTAAATAGCATAAAAATATACATGTACGTGCCTGCTGTTCTGGTATAGAAATTTTTCAACCAAACCATCAATGATGTCAAATTACATTTTCATGAATCTTTTCCGACTCTGTTTTTACCCTGCAGTAAGACGGCGGAGCTGAAACGCTTGCATCGTGTGGCAGCTGATGATATAGAGCACTATCTGGGCCACCCTGTCAATGCCTTCCTCCTGGTGAAGAGATTCCTGTGGGAGTGGGTGGAGGTGGAGAACTGGATCCGATATGAAGGACCAAAAACCAGTATGTATTATATTCATCATGAAATGTAAATCCTTGAATCTGATGGATGAAATCAGAGGCAATGGATAGTCTAGTTCTCCTCCCGCCCCTAAAATAATAGTTCTTTTGTCTGAATAATCATACTTTTGCCTGCGGACAACTATGACTATTACAGGGGCAAAAGGACTATTCTGGGAGCAAAAGGACTATTTTAACAGCAAACCAATATTTATTATTTCTTGCTGTGATACAAGGCATACAAGTTGACATACTGTTAACCCCTTGGGATCTTACTTCCTCAAACCCATGCTATGACGCTCAGTAGAATTTGAGATCATTTGGGGTCAAATAACAATGCACCAATCAGCAATCAATATCCATGCACAATATAATGAGATCTATTTACGTTTACTTTAAACCCATCCCCCCCCCTTCCAAGCTATAGAAATGTTAGACCATGGGCATAAGGTTATTGGGGAGTTCATGAGATATCATGTAACTAACGTCTAACATACACTGTTTTCACTGTTCAAGCAGGGCAGAAAATAT